>JAVQKG010086524.1:0-10717 GCA_036025885.1 Hypseleotris bucephala
CAAACAGAGAGACACCGCCCTGGAGAGGATCGAGGCCTGGAGCTCTCAGGTGGGACCATATACAATAATATTACAAAAAAACACTGACAATTAATCGATTGTGGCTATTTTTTAACATCACGATAATCGTTCATAGCAATAATTTCAATTTATTGTCACCTCAATGCCTATTAGACCTTATTGTGAACAGATCATTGTATTAAGTAAGTAGCCCACAAAGTTCAAGTGAAATTAGTGTCAACCTATAATAAAATGTACTGTTGAGATTATAAACTAGCATTTTGGGGACTTTTTAAACTTGTACGCATTGTTTTTTTAAATTATCGTGATATTATTGTTAATTACAATTATTATAGCCACAATAATCGTGAGTCAAAAAATTAATATCGTCCCATGCCTACTTAGCTGGTTAAGATGAACAGACTTTGCCTGTTTTGTTATCAGCACATCAGCTAAAATGACACTCTTTACTACACATTACTTCTGAGCTGAAGTGATTACAGACCCTACATACGAGACAGTACATAGACAACTACTAGTACTGCATATGAGGTATTTACAGTAGAAACTGATCATTCACTAAGTAAAAAATGACAAAATATCTAACTATTCTTGGGAGAAGATTTACACAATCAAGAGAAGTGAACGTTTATCCAGCACAACCCACAAGAAGCAGAACACTTACCCTTGGCATCCAGCTCAGACAGTGGACCTCCCATCAGATTTTTCTTCTTGTCATTGGCTCGTGCTCCTTCCCTCTGCTCCTCCAGCAGATCCTCCTGGGCCCACCTCTGAGAGTAGTGCTTCCCTAAGGCAGGAATCTAGACAGACAAATGATAAGAAATAAGAATCAGGTACGATCTGGAAATCTAAAGTGATCAATTATTGAGTGGATTTGTGTCATACTTTGAAATACTCTGCTTCATCATCTGGGGGCTTTAGGAGTTCCTCTAACAATCGTATTTCTTCATTTGTGATATCTGCACAGTATGGCTCCACCGAAGCCCAAAATCTGAAAGAAAAACACAATTTGGTCATACTGAAATGTACTTTTTAAAGCTGCAACACCTAATTTTTTTGTCCGTGTATTCTGGCAAAGATAATTATTTAGTTATTAGTACAGCATAACAGAAGTCATCAGAGAAAAAAAAAGAGACTTTGAGGTCACCTGTAGTCTGTATTATAAGAGTTTTTGTTTTAGAGCGAGGGAAGGAACTGTTTATCACACGCTTCCACAGTACAGGAGCTCTCAGACTCGTTGAAACATTGTTTATTTATCAAGAACTAAAATCCATCAGGAATAATATGAGAGCTGATGTTTTATTTAAATTGAACAACTCTTTTACAGCTATTTTTTACTTTTTTAGTTCAAAGAATTAAACTTCAGAACACAGCTTGTTATTGTCATATTTCCTGGTTTATGTGAGACTGTGATAGAGGGTTGAGAAAGAGGGGAAGAAGAAAGAGGAGGGCATCATTTAAACTTTTTAACATTTTTTGGCTTTGTGTTTTTCATTTTGTTTTTTTCCTTAATAAAATCAGGTAGTGCAGCTTTAAGTGAAAAAATTATGTTAGACCTATACAAACCTGTTGGGGGCGTCATTTTTGGGAACCCGGGGGATGTCCTGAGGATCTTCTGTGAATTCATATTCTTGGACTTTTGGTTGGATGTTTTTAGACTTGGGTCTTCCTGGGCCAGGACCGGGGGCGTGGCTTCCTTTACCGGCGTCTAACTTCTGCTTTTTTGGTTTGTGTCGAGAAGATGCAGCAGGATCAGGGTCTTTTCCAAGCTTCAGAAAACGCTTGTCTCCTTTCTTATCTTGCCAGTCTGTAAGAATCTGAAAAAAAAAAAAAAGTAAAACAGCATGTTATGAATGAAGGCAGTTTCTGTAGCTCCCAAAGTGGATAATGAGAGGCAATACTACTGATTTTCTTTATAATCATGTTGTCAATATTGGGAATTTTACAGATGCAAGGAAGACGACATTAAGTTTGGTTATGTCAAAAGCAGCACTGCAATTAGAGCTGCTTGATTATGGAAAAAATAATAATCACAATTATTTGGGTCATTACTGAAATTACAATTAGTGTAAACGATTATTAATTTTGGTTGAAGAAATATATTTCTTTTAATTTTTTATCTTAACTGAAGAATCAAATTTGATATAGATTTTTGACATTATCCCAGGGTGAATGCATTTTCCCCCTATTATTTTACAATGATCTATATTCTATATTCCCTACTTGTCTCTGTTCCTCCAGCGCTCTGAGTCGGCGACTGGCTGAAGACAGGAGAGTCTCCAGTTCCAGCTGCAGAGTGTCCAGTTCTTCAATCCCAATACCATCATCCTCCGAGCGGCCCAGTACAGCAGTGTAGCGGGGGCACACCTTCATATGCTCCACAGGCTTGAAGTCATAGTACTTCAATGGAGGACAGTCCTTCAGTTCACTCATGATGCTGACAGGCAAGACTTTTAGAATATTAACTGCAAGAGAAAAAATACATTGTTACAAATACAAGTGATATGAGAATATGATGACATACATGTTTTTTGTTTTATTTATTTTCAGAACATTTAAACATTCCCAAAGGGAGAAAGCAATGTGCAATTACACAAAGAAAATAAGACAAACATTGCAATGCACATTCATAATGTTGATTAGGGATTTTACATTTTTTATAATAATACATAGGCTACCCATATCTGTCCAAGAGTCTTTCAGAAACACCAGAGATGAAAGCAGTGACTGTGTACTCTTATCTTGCCATTTACATTTGTAGATATGATATTTCCCCATAAGTTTTATAATATTGCATAATTTATAATGACATACGTACTGATTTACAACATCTATCTGCTCATTCACACACCCACACATTTACGCATAGTACGTCAATTCACGCACAATGCTGCAGAGAAGGAACCTATGTCGGCCTCAAACCCTGAAAAAAAAGCTCTTATTTTGGTCAATCATTGCCATAATCTAACCCTTATGCACATATCGTGAGCCATTTTCTTCTATTACAGATTTGAATATCAGAAAACAACGGGATATAAACAAATGTATGTATGTTTAAGAGCACCGATTATTACCGTCTGTGAATGGCGTCCATATTGGAAGAAACCATTCTGCTATTAGAGGGGGTTGGATATTTGCAGTTTTCCATTGACCGAAATTAAAGGATGAATAAATACACAACAACAACGACCAATTACCACAAAAATGAAGCCAGTGAAAACTGTATAATGGAACTCACATTATGGCTTTAATTTGAAACAAACAAATACATTTCTGTACGTGAGACCTGTAGTGGTATAACCGGAACATACCATAAAAGGTTGTGAAAATAACAAAAATAATAATAAGCAAAGGCTGTTGGTAAATTTTTAGTTTATCTTTATATTTTCACTCGTGTATCTTCATTATTTTTATTCATACGTGCAGTAAATGTGTCCTATATTTGCTCTTTCTAGAAAAAAAATGTGATGTAGACAAGTGCTACTTTGTTTTTAACACCATGTAGTCTCCACGGGCGGAGTGTTCATTGCAAGCTGAGGCAGCTTACTTCCTTAAACGAGTCGCCAAACATAAAACAAGCGCACCTTTCTTTTCGCCGACGATGTAGGATTTACGGAAGAGGAGTCCCAGGCGTGGCAGAAGAACTTCCGTCTTCTACAGCTGCAAAATGGTACTGTATCTCCACTAAACCTTGATTTTATTTATTTTTTAGCCTTTCCATATAAACCAAGCGCATGTTTGTCTTAAACCTGGTCAGCTAAGTCGCGTGCTGTTGCTAGTTGCTAGGTTTTTAGGTAGCTACACAGTGGGAGAGATTGGACGGGCATCTCTGACAGAGCTTGCAGAAACTGAAATTACACTGAAATCTCTATTATCACATTTATGTAAAAGAAAATCATTTATAGAAGCTATCTTTACATGGTACTAGTTTAAGTGATACAGTTTCTCATTTAAAGGCACCCAGCAGAACAATATTTCAAGCAACTGGTTTAGAGACTGTACAAGTGGTTTCCATAATAGATTTATCTTGTGTTTTGTAATCAGTTGCATTTAGTTCCCCTTGCTCCAATATTATTCATGTTATTTTACAATAATTGTACATATGTGGCTGCATTATATTAATGTTTGCTAAAACTATAGAAAGAAAAGCCAAAAAAGAGACCACAAAATCTGCATTTTCTTATGCTGAATCACATTTTGCTGTAGGAAGTACAGTATTTTGTCAGAGAAAATGAACAGTGTCATCCTCTCTATTAAACATATGGGATACATTTTAATTTGTTAAATTGAAAAACAATGCCAAATTAGTTGGTAATTGTGGATGTAAAGTTTATGTGCATTGCTGCAGATAACACTATAGTGATATACAGTATATGATATTCTCATTCTTCCTGGTAATGGCTCAAGTAATACCTTATCCACTTCTGTTTAGGTTAAATGTAAACTCCTTGTTATGTTGTTGCAGACAGCGACTCTGCGTCCGTACTTAAACGCGGTCAGGGCCACTCTGCAGGCTGCCCTGTGTCTGGAGAACTTCTCCTCTCAGGTGGTGGAGCGCCACAACAAGCCCGAAGTAGAAGTCAGGTATGTCTCTACATACTGTGGTTCCAGGCTGTTTGCTGTTTGCTTCTGTCACACAGGTAGAGACTTGTGCAAACATGTCTAGGAGGTTCTTCTCAGAGGTTTAAGGAAAATCAAAAATGACACAAGCATGGACAAGATAAAGCTACCAGATATTGCCTACATTTACCACATTTAAAAATATATAGAAATTATGCTATTCATACTATGCCACACACTCCTCCAGTATTTAAAAATGTCATCATTGTGTTGTCATTGCAAGCTCAACATGAACAAACAACATATCCCTACATAGGATTGTTTGCACTGCATTGTTTACCTTTGTTAACAGTACTTTTACAACAGCTATTTTAATGTTGCACAGAAACAGAGGAAGTATCTACTGTATATTAATTCATTTCAGCTGTTTTTTTATTCTGTTTTTGTACAACTTTACTTATAAGTTGTATAAGCTCTACAGTATGGCCATTAACAAAACTCAAACAAAACGTATATATCCAACAACACACATTGTAAGTGAGGTTATACAGTCTAACTTTCAGCGGTCTTAATATTTACAGCAGTCCATGTTTTTGTCAGCATCAAACTATTACTACTACAATTTACAGTTGGTGGTAATAGACCATGGTCTTTTTGGACACATGCAGTAAGTGCTTCTCTTGTTGGTTCCACAGGAGCAGTAAAGAACTTTTACTCCAGCCAGTGGTGATCAGCCGTAATGAGAAGGAGAAGGTTCTTGTTGAAGGATCCATCAACTCTGTCCGAGTCAGCATCGCTGTCAAGCAGGTAATGGAACTGTACTGACTTAGTTCATCAAGTTCATCTACTACACATACAGCAGTACTGTGCAAATGTGTTAGGCAGGTCAGTCATGCCGGTTTATTGGTAAAAAAGATTCAATTAAATAGTTTATATGCATTCATTTACTAAATAGAAAGTGAGCCCTCAGAGGAAACATCTATGTACATCCAGTTACCACACTTCAAAATCCAATTCTTTTAGGACTGGTATGTTGTCCCACCATTTCATCAATGGCTGTAGGCTGCTCACATCTTTCCATCTCCATGTTAATCCCAGACAGACAGAATCCCAGACCTAGAAAGCTAATCCAGATGAATATTATGAAGATGAAGTTACTAATTGGAAGCCAAAGTAGGAGTGTGCAAAATATCATATAAATCGAATTGTGATATGAAGTTAATCTGAGAAGATTGTTGAATCATGCTACAGCCCATTCATTTATGCTCTGCTCTGTACCCTAATTTTTACTGTAACAATGCTCACTTTGCATTTGGAGACAACAAAAATAAAGTTCATCAATTTGCTACTAGACATCACCTAAAACATTTGCTCAGTACTATACATATTATTTACCCATGATATTTCCTTCACCTGCAGGCTGATGAGATCGAGAAGATCCTTTGTCACAAGTTCATGCGCTTCATGATGATGAGAGCAGAGAACTTTTTTATTCTGAGGAGGAAGCCTGTCGAGGTAGGTGACGATTATATCACCATATGTGCAACAAAATAAAGGAACAGTTCAAAATAAAAAGAGGAACAGCTATTTCTTACTATTTACTTTGACTATTTCAGGGGTATGACATTAGCTTTTTGATCACCAACTTCCACACGGAGCAGATGTACAAACACAAGTTGGTGGACTTTGTGATCCACTTTATGGAGGAGATTGACAAAGAGATCAGTGAGATGAAACTGTCTGTCAACGCCCGAGCCCGTATTGTTGCAGAGGAATTCCTGAAGAATGTAAGATTTTGTATTTGTTTTCATTTTTGTTGTAAATTTTACAGCCTTTGTTTAGTAAGCTTCTGTTGGTGTGTGTTGACCTAATTCAGACATTGTGGCTTAGTCAAGCAGGATTTCTTTATGTCCAAACCATGTCTAAAACTGGTCTTAAAATCTAAACAAAGTCAAAACTGGGTCTAACAAAAGTCTTAACCAGATTTTATAGAGACTTAATAAGGTCTAAGCAAGGTCAAAATCAAACCTACATACCAGATTTACAGAACTATATAGCCAACAAGTATCTATCTTAGGAAACAGCCAAAATTCCACAGTGGTAGACTACATGTTTTGGTTGTGGCTCTTTACACAGGGACATTTACAAAAATTGTAAATGTAGCGGTTGCAGACCCTGACCTAATTTATGACAGCAAGTGCTAATAACATCCAACCAAAACTGTTGTATTTTCACTACTTGTTTGGTTTTGCCAATTCTCTGCTTTACAATGCCTCTGTTTGCATACATTCTCTAACTATACAATATTGTCTGCCTCTCCTCAGTTCTGAAGGCAGCCGGTGTGTGGAAACGTATCTATAGGACGCTCCAGGGGCCAAATCAGCATAAGAGAGGAGAGAAGAGCCAGTCTTGATATAAGAGGAAAATAACTTATCTGGCAACATCAAAAAAAGGTTCTAAAGCAGTCCCCTGTACTCATGATTATCACTGACTGTATATAATGAAATATTTAGTTGTTTCATTTTTCTGCCACTTAAAACAAATCCCCAATCAAAGGCGGGTCCTTAAAGTATTAAAGTGGATAGTCATGAATACGGGGGCTCGTAGGCTGTGCAAACTGAATATTCCAAGCTTTTATATTTTTGTTTGTGTCTTGTCATTGTTTTCTTGTTCCAAATTCATCTCCAAGAAATAGTAGAGTCAATAAATACATGTGCAGAACATTTCTGAAAACCCTATGAACCCAAGCAATTCAATCATTGAAAATAAAAGTCACTTGTTTATACATTTTGGTGGAAAGTTATTCCTTTGCAGTTTATGGTGACATCTGGTGGAAAAAGTACACCTTGCAATTTTAGTATCTGTGTTATGGGCATTCTCTTGGTATTTTCACATAAAAAGGAACTTTGACATGTTCAAAAAGAAATCTTGTTGTGCTCAATGACTTTATTTTACTTCAGCATAAACGTTGACACAAAGAACTATGAACTATTGAATAGTATGAGTATAAGGAAGTGTAGTCTTAGTAAGTTCTCACTTTCTGAGGTTTTTTAGAGGTTCTGAAGTCATTCACACACAGTGTTAACCACTTTAGGCCAGAGCTCACAGGAAGAGTATGTTCGTCAAGTCAAAGTCAGCATTAAAAAAGTATTGCTTCTCACACTGATAATCAATGATACATTTGCTGAAGTAATGCCTTATATGGTACAGAATGTGTGTTAACCGGCACATTAAATCTAACTGAAAAAAAACCTGACCTGGCTGCTTTAAGAATACAGTTTTACATTATAGTTATTCAGTTCACCATTATTGTTTTTACTGTGTGACTTTTTGAATAAAAGTGAAAAAACATGAAGTGTATAAAAATACTCATCTTTATTTCTTCAAAGTGGGGATAGTGTAAATACAGTATATTAATTTAAAATTCGTTCACACATCTTTGAGCTAAGATATTTTCACAGAACATTTTATGTTTATTTTTTAATGACACCGTTGGTAATAAATTTGAATCTATCATTTACATCACACAATTTGTCACTGTAAAAACACAGTGGTAATGATTGGTTGATACACAATTAAAATACTCATTAAAGCGGGTCAGACACCTTTAAATTGCACATATTCAATGACCATGTGACGGTGATTGCACATGACAGTAGAAGATCACATGATCATTTCACCAAAGATTAAAGCAGGTGTCTAACCCCTGTGTACAAGACAAGTGAAGTTAAATATACCACAACATGTAGATGGAGGCTCTAACACTGCTCATGTGCTGGGGCTAATCTGTGATAATCTCTTAAAACAACAGTCTACTGGAGTCTACTGAAGTCTACAGGAGGGTGGAGGTGGAGGCACATCACTGGACTTCACTGTGAGGAGGCAGGGTCCATCACAAAGGCCCGAGGAGAGTCAGAAATGAGCCGGGACGGTCTGCAGAGCATCTTGTGTCGTACGATGGATGTTCACATTCTACAAAGAGAACAAGTTTACTTTGTGTGTGCTCCAACTTGTTTTTTAAAGAAATGATCATGTGTTACATGCTAATATTTGCTTCAGATAGTATAAATGTTTGACTAAATGCATATAGAGAACATTTGTAGAACCCACTCATGAATAAACAGTGAGGCGGTGGGTATGAATGAAGTGTACTGTTCAGACACATGAATGGAAGTACTCTCTCCAGTATTCTCTACATGCACTGCATAGAGCCACTTGGTGTAAATGAATGAGACATACAACAGAGCTGTGTTATGTACACAACATGACTAGTTTAGCATTGGACCTAAAGGATGTTCTGTGCCATAGAAATAAATGTGACAAGGATTCATGAATACAGCACTGGTTGATTGAAGTTTATTTATGGAGTTAATTAACACATGACTTTGTTCCTTTCTCACCAGTGATTGGTACATTCAGGTTTGACCTTAGACAACTACTTACAAAGATATGAAATCAACAAAGTTTTTCCACAGATGTACTAACAGAACTAGGGGCATAAAACAAACACGTTTTTTTACTTTCACAGTCAGGAATAATATAGGACTCTGAGGATAAAACGTACTGGACACAAAATCTGTGTCATGATTAAAATGAAAACAAAAAGAAACTGGATTCCAGTCAATTACAGCCATCATCAGGGCTTTAAAGGACTTAGTGTTGAGATCGTCGCTCAGTCTGGCAGGTACAGTGTGCGTGCTTTAATAGTGTGACAGTATATGAGGGACAGTCTCATTGGTGAGCTGGCACTGTTAGCAGAGCCTCCTCTGACAGCCTCCACACATCTACGTTCTGATAAAATAATAAAGACAAAAGACATCAATTCCAATCCACACAGACTATTGGCCAGTGTCTGCAGGGGAAAATACACTGCCTGGACAAAAAAAAGTCACCACCTGGATTTAACTAAAAAGGTAAAAGCCTCCTGTAGTAGGTCACGTCTAGATTTCTCCCATCATCAAAACAAGATCTTGGTAAAAAAAATTGGATGTAAATAATTCTTGGACATTGCAGAAGCTTATCGAAACAATGCTACAGCAAATATGTGCTGTAATCAAAGGCAGTCCAACAAAATATTAGTGTCTTTTTTGGTGGTGACATTTTTTTGGCCGGGCAGTGTATTACTGTACATTGATTTGACTGCAGTAAGGCACAATGACATGGATGAGTTTTGGTCTGTTGGTTTAGGATGTATTAAAGACATGCTAGTAGATCCTGTAAACCCTGACTACTTTCAACTGTAGACACAGAAATAGCACTTTATCACAACATGCATCAATCTACACATAAACCCACCTCTGGTTTCTCTCTGTGCGTGTCCACTGCTTCTATGTTTAAACAGATGGACTCCACCTTACAACCTGAGGAGAACAAACATCAATAGAAGTTACTAGAACAGTGATCTTCAACTGAATGTCCTAAAGCTGGATTCTAAATGTTGTTCCTACCATAGGCCACTGGGGTTAGCTTGAGCACAGTGTGTAACGGGCACTTCAGGTACGGCAGCTCCTCTGTGGAAACACGCAAGCAGATTTAGAGTCAGTACAAGAAATGCTTTACAGTTTGGTCAATCCACGTAAAAATAATATATACTTTACATTTAACTAGAACAGCAAAAAACTTTAAATTAAACCACAGACACCATTTAGAGTGCATTAGTGCCTGCCCACTTCTGGTTCAGGAAGTAAAAATCCCATTCTTTTTTCCCATAGACGAAAAATCCATATTGTATATGTTTAAAAGATTGTTGGAGGCTAATCAGCTACGTCGTAAGTCGTGTTCATAGGGCAAATATTTTCAATCTAAAATTTGTTAAAATCTTTCTTTTAGCTGAAAAATTATCTCTATGAACATGAGTTACTCCGTAGCTGATTAGCCTCCCACAATTTTTTTAAATTCTTACAATATGGATTTTTCAAAAAGTCTAATGTATGGGATTATTACTTCCTACTAATGAGCTCTATACCTAGGTGCATTTGGTGATGTGATACAAAATTGTTGTAAAATGAGTGTGTGGACAATAGGGGTGTGAATCTCTCTGTGTCTAACGATTCGATTCGATTCCGATTTTTGGGGTCACGATTCGATTCAAAAACGATTTTCGATTCAGAAACGATTTTCGATTCAGAAACGATTT
>JAVQKG010086576.1:0-10354 GCA_036025885.1 Hypseleotris bucephala
CATATTAGCCAACGCCTCTGACCGCAACTGACCAATAAGATGGCAGTTACCTCAATAGCGCCACCTACGGACTGAATGAAAAATGTCATTTTAGAGAAATTTACAAAACTTGGCAAAAGCTTTCTTCACACATCCAGACAAATCACAAAAGTCAAATAGACCCTTCCCATATTTGTCATGGTTTGGGGGCGGGGCCTCTTAATTACTCGTTGACAATAGAAAGCCCCTTAGACATCACAGATTAAAGTCGCAGTCAGTGCCAAAACATTGTATAGGGGAAATTAGCTGTCCTGGCGTCGGTATGCACTCTCCGAGTGCTTTCTAGTTGGCTCTGTCTGGACTTCTGCCAAACACTGACTTTGGTTGATCTGCAGCGGATGTGGGCGCCTTCATCTCGTCCTACACACACAATACACACACGCATATATACTGTAAAATTTACTTAAAGCTGCACAATTAACTTTTTTCCTTGCATAAAAAAACATTTGGTAAACAATACAGCATGCATAATGGCAGTCATTTGATAAAAAAAGGAAGACTTTGAGGTCCTCTGTGGGCTGCATTATAGGATTTTTTGTTTGAGACCAAGAGACGGATCTTTTAACCAAATCATCAACTTCAAATCAGAGTTAGTGGGATACCACTTAGACCAATAGTAGTCAAGTTTTGCTTTGGTCCCACCCATGGCCTCTCGACTGTTTACTTTACATCATTGAACAGACTCAGAGAGTCAATTTTAAGCATTTTTTACTTTTTACTTCCTTTTTTAGTAAGGTTAACTTGTCAAATTTTACAGTCACAACACATACGCACATCTCTGGTTTTGCTCAGCGGAGGTAGGGCTCTGGGACCAGGCCTTTGTGGCAGATAAGAGCATGACATCACTGCATGAGTTCAATAGAAGGCAGTGCAGTAAATCCAAGTACAGTAACGACCTGTAGCTGACATCCTGCCATAGACCCCTGGGATTTGACTCACGTTTCACTTAGACTTTGAAGTTTTATGCTGACTTACAGTATCAAACATGCTTACATTTAATCAGACAGTTACTAGGACGTATATGAGATTTTATTATCAAACAATGTCTTACCTGAACCAATCGATATCCTTGCATTTCACCAATATATCAAACAGACCAGTATCAGACTATGAGGTAAGCAATATTTTGAAAGCTATAATACGTTCTGTGAAATTATGAAAGTGTAACTTACAGTATGTATCCATATGCCAGATGCAGGCTGACAGCAAAATATACACCCAAAGACCTTTATATAGCTACATCTTTTCAACTGCCAATTTTGACCACACCCAATGATAGCAAAAAGCATATACTGTATTATCTAAACTTTTAAGACAGAAATAATAAAATAAAACTCATAATGGCTTTTACTGTCCATGATAACAATAAATTAGGCGTACTGGTGAAAAAAATGTATACGGATCAATCTGGGAATTTGCAGCGGCTAAAAACGATCAACCAATAACAGATAAGACGTCTATTATTGGTTGATGGAGAAAGCTCTGTCGGTAATGGGGTTCTGGGATGAAGCACTAACTATTTCTGCATTTGGCAAAACGTTACAATCAAATTCCGGTTGCTATGCTATACAATGTAGGCTTTTGTATTGTATAGCCTAGCAACCGGAAGTTGATCGTAACGTTTTGATGAGGAAGTGTGGCTCTGATTGTGTACACTTTAGCTCTGGTGCTAGTTGTTCTTGATGGATTTTTGTTGTATTCAGAGATGCTAACGCTAATGGCACTATGGTGCTAATTGGGTCCAAATAGTTACACTAATGGTAAGTTGTGATTGGCAGTAAGTTCTTCTTTATTGTTGAGACATTGGCAAACAATAGTTTCTTAATCATCCTCTTTAATACCTTTAAGTGGGAAAGGCTCATTTTGTCAAATCTTTGAAATTAAGCTGTAGAAAATCAAATAGCTACTTTGTTAGGTACAGGGTGTACCTATTAAAACAACCACAGAGAGTAAAAGACATAAACAAGCCATTGTTGATACTTATTACTGTGTTTAGTTGTACTATATATTCTCACAGTCTTACAGTTTATTGCAGATATATGTACTTAAAGCCATTTAAAGTTATGGTGTGGAAATGACAGAAACAGTTATCGTACAAGACCAGTGGTGGTTTTAAAATATATAAACGCTGAAAGAATAATTTTCTTAAGGTTAGGACCTGGTTTCCTTTTCTGAGAAGTGGGTCAGTCCGGAGCATGACTCACGGAGCTGCAGTGGGACCTCAGATGAATTACCCAGACCACAATAGCAACAAAACTGGGACCAAACCGCTTTGTTTTGGACTTGGTCTCTATGCCGACAGCGTGTAATTATCATCCTGTAGGAAATCCTGCTTTTACTGTCTCCTTATTCTGGTGATGATTGCAATGAAATGTTACACAAAGACTTAAAGCATCTCAAGGCTTTTCTTTATTTCATTTGTCAACACATGGCTACAAATTTGGCACAGTTATTTCAGTTACCCATCTCTTTGGGTGGCAACAGATGAAAACTCAAAATTGAAAACATACTCAGACCTCACTTTTCCTACACTATTTCTTGGAAAAAAGTTGGACAAATACACAACATGAAGAGTTCATTTGCAAAACACATTCAATTTTTTGAGCTGAGGCCTCTATTTCTCACAGATCTGTTTTCATAGGTTCCATTTACTATAGTAGAAATATTAATACACGCCTCCTTTACCAAAACCAATATTAAGTTTGACTGATATAACTTAGACAAAACCAAATTAAAACATAACACGAACAAATTTTACTTTATAAAATGAGAAATCTGCTTTTGCAAATAAGCTGTTCATGAGATATTTAAATTATACTATACTGTCTTTTGTGTGGGAAGTTTGGAGTTTGTTTTTATAACGTGATGCAAAAATGGTCAGCAATATGTACCACCCCCAAGCC
Source organism: Hypseleotris bucephala (assembly GCA_036025885.1). NCBI lineage: Eukaryota > Metazoa > Chordata > Actinopteri > Gobiiformes > Eleotridae > Hypseleotris > Hypseleotris bucephala. Next base: position 2,943 of record JAVQKG010086576.1, read on the forward strand.
TGGAGAAATTGAGAGGGGTGTGTCAAATAAGGTATCAAAATGTGAATATGTTGTGTTGAACTTGAAGGAAAGAAAGCAGCTGAGAGGATTTGTGCAATGTCTTTATGTCTTGTTTATTTGCTGAAGCATTCCAGCACATTGTTATATATAATACGGCCATTGTGTTTACATCTGCTTTTGTTTCTCTTGAGATAGATAGATAGTAATTTTTATGCTGTTTCACATTACAATACAAGATAATAAAGCATTCTTTACTATTGCCCCACTTCTGTGTTGAAAACCCATCTAGTTTGCACTCAAGTCGCACTGATTTGAACTTGTGTAACCTGATCTTCATTGGGTGGTCTTCAAATAAAAATGATACAGTGCTGTTGAAATGAGATAGGTATATGTTGCAAATGTTTTTATTCTTTAAACCATAACAGAACGTCCTGCTAAATCCCCCAAACAGGTGGCTCATTTTTATCAATAGCTCGGGCCATAAAGAAAATACATGTGAGAACAGCTCGATCTTTCACTGTTTGTGCTGTATTGTTCACTGTTGTATGCACTAATGATGAGAACACAGCTGAAACCCGAACATTGAGTAATATTCAGTGCCATGGAGTGCATGGTTATTGGACATGTACTCAGCATCCATTTTTTTCACATTTCCCAAGATTTTTTTGGCCATTTTCCCGCAGAAATCAGGGAGAAGAGTGGGGAGTGACATTCGGCAAACTGTTGTGTGCCGGATTCGAACTCGCAACGCCGGGACAAGTGCTGTACGCGCCGGGACCAGTACTGTAATAATAATAATAATAATAATGCATTAGTCTTATATAGCGCTTGTCTAGACACTCAAAGTCGCTTTACAATTTTGCTGCATTATTCATTCACTCCCAGTCATGCTCAGTGGCGGAAGCGTGGCTGCCATTTTGCGCCTACGGCCCCTCCTGACCACTAGTTATGCAGTCATACTAACACATTCATTCGTAGGCAATTTTGTAGGCTCAATATATGGGCCGCACTCCCTGCCAACTGAGCTAAAGCGCGGACCCATTTTTTCCCAGTTAAACAAATTTATGTAGAGCAGACCATGGGCAAAGTGCAGCTCGGGGGCCACATGCAGCCCTTGACCAGTTCATGTGTGGCCATTAGAAGGCTTAGTAAAACAGCAATCAACACTATTTGTGTTGTAGCTTTCAATTGATAGCTCATCAACAACAGGTTATTGGCCCCTAGTCTCTGGTCCCAAAGTGGCCCTTGGAAAAAAATAATTGCCCCGCCCTGGATCCTCCATATGGCCTCTTTGGTTTAGGACATGCCCGCTGCCTTAGTCAACCCCATCCGCTCCTGCTGATGAGGAGAATCAGTGCTCCTCACCCACCCCGCGAAGGAAAGTCATTTTACCATTTTACCACACTATATCCAACTAAATCTTGATACACTTCCCATTATGAGAGAGACCGAGGAGCTGATATCAAAACATATGACGTTAAACATGCAATTCAACACCATATCCTGAGCTACAGTTCAGCATGAAGTCTGTTAAAGTCATTATCTCAGTCAGATTGGTCCCACATGTAAAGATTCACTGAAGATGTGTCATATTCAATGGAAACAACGGCTGGATTTGTGATGGACACAGGAAAAAGTGAGAGAAACAAGACTGGAGTCATTGAAGTTAGCTTTTCTGTAATTCAATAAAGACACGTTTAGTATTTGATCAGTAATGGTATAGTTAGAGATGCACAGATGCGTCTTTTTCATTTCATATTTCGGCTTTGTGGATAGACACTTCCATAAATGTGCTTAATCTTAATAGACCCAAAATATAACCAAGACCAGAATGCCCTCAAAATGTCTAACCTTTGTAATTTGGGAGTTACAATGCATTATAATTGAATTTGCTACGTTATTAATCTGCTTATAATTATGCTAAAGCAGGGTTGTCCAGACTTTTTCATTGAGGTCCACATTGTCAAAAAATAGTACAGAGGAGGCCCTCTGCAGAGACTAATATCACTTCACCAAAAGTCCTATTCAGTTCTGGCAGTTTGTTTATATTATAACAACACAAGTGAATTGAGAGGTAAAGCTGAGGGCCACAAAAACTTGCTCTATGGGCTGCATTTGGCCCCCGGGACATAGTTTGGACACCCCTAGTTTAATAAATGATATCGACTCATGTATTGGCTAAATTTACCAATCTACCCAACCTGGATCAGCAACCAAAATTTGGTTAGTATCGGTGAGTCCCTATAGGTAGTTATTGTGCGCCACTTTCCTTTATTCTTCCCTATGGCCAAAGGTACATTAGCTCAAATAGAGACATTCAACCGGGCTGCCTCAGAACCTTTCATCTTCTGCCTGTGTGGCTCATAATTACAGTAATTATTGCTGTTGTTTACGAAAGCCTGCGTCTAGTTCTCTACATGTTTTTTTTAGTTTGAGGGAAGTTTTACCTCCAACACTTTTACTCCAGGTGTGAAGTCATTACAAAACAAACAAGAGGCTTTAGAGGCAGCCAATTCAAACTGTTGCATGCCTTGTAAAAAATATATGTAAGGCCAGAAATACACCAAAATATTATTGCAAAATTCAAGACATCATACTTGTTAAGACAGGTGGACAGAGGTGATTTAGCTTGTGTAGTGTAAAAAAATGAGAAAAATACCCAAGTTTGCTACTAAATCCAACCACAATTTGTGCATCTTTTTTCTATGATTGTTAGTGTGATTGGTGTTACATAGTGGTCGTAGAGGTTGTAGCCATATAGTATGCGACCATTTTGACCAATTTGAATCTATTAATTATTTTGAATCACGTTGAGTAATGCACAGGTAACATCACAGCCAAATATTTACGACACTGTAAAATTCTCATATTTACTTTTATGGGAGGTACTGTCTTTAGTTCCTGGTTTAGGGCACACATGCCTCTGCAGCTCAGTTCCTCCTCTCAACTTCATGTGGACTTTTAGATTATTGCAAAAGGCTTGTTCCTAATGACTCACTGTGTCCCACATGATATATTGTGTTGTTCTTCACAAACACATTTGGTCGGCTGACACAAAGTCTTATGATAGTGAATATTTGGCCCGTAGCACCCCTGCAGCTGATCCAGAAGTGACAAGAAACAAAAACATCTGCTTACATGAATCATTTTCCATCCGCTTCTCAATTTGTTTATGAATATCTACTTCTTTTAAATTTCTATCTTTTTTCAATGGACTTTTTCCTATGCTCTGTGAGATTTTGTAACACTACGTATGGAGGGAGGCCATATGGAAAAGACTGTTAACATCAGGGGTGGCTTTGCTAAATGTAACCCAGCAGGCCTTTAAAAATGCTAAGTTATGATGAGTTTGTTAAAAACAGCAATCTCCTGGGGAAATGGAAACAGCACAGGTATGGGCCTATTGGGTCAGTATAAAGTCTATAGGGATCTAGAAGTAAGACACTGGGGTATAGCTACTTTTGTTTTCAAGTTTGCAAGTCACTTTTTTAAGAGATTTTCTAAAATATAAAACACCAGCAAAAAGAAGGGGAAAGTGTCATAGGCCAGTTAGTTGTAGGGTTGACACTGAGACATAACAACGCTCAAATTTGTACACATTAAAGAAGGAATTTAGATTCAAAGATTCTCTTAGATAGTAGGAGGAACCAAAGATAACCCACAATAATACAGGGAGGACAAGCAGACTCCACTCAAGCTTTGTATGTAACAGTCAACTCAGCTGAGGGGCAAAATGCTAACCACTCACAATAAACAGCAGCTCTTGAACAATCGCATCATCATTAATCTCATCTAGACATGAGAGCTCTATGTTCTGATAAAGAATATGACAGTAAATCAACAGGACAGATCTATTAGACAGCTTTTAATTTAAAACACATCTGTGAATGAGAGGAAGCTGAGTATAAGAGTTGTAAAATAGTACAATAGTCTTTAACATGTTGGATAGAGTGACCAGACGTTGCATTCAACATGGAAATTAGCTCCACAGGAATAATCTTTGTATTAATTCAATAATGGTACATCTTTGCCACTTTGAAGATAAATTTTATGTACATTGTCTGTCCCTACCAAATAAATTAAACCTTAAACTGAACATTGTCAATCCAGCATCCCACAAATTAACGTTATGTCCCTAATTATGTTTCATGCACAAATATTTTATTTTGTTGATGGTTAATTTAATAAATGTGCTCTTTGCTCATCATCTAATGTTATTTGTCTGTAAGACGTCACACTGTGTTTTGTCCCACTGAAACGAACTTTATGTCCCATATTTTACTCGTTCAAAAACGACGCCAGTGCCTAAATTACGAGCAATGCAATAAACAGTTAACGAAAAAGATGTAGTAAGTTGTTATTTGTTTTATTGTTTTGTCTTTTGCAGAAGTGGTACAGTCTGTCCTAATTCATTTAATCCATCTAAACTCAAAAGACTCTCTGACTACCTATTACTGTTTGGATTGGCCAAGCGTCTTTATTTTGATGACCGGATTAGTGAAAATGAATCACGAATCAAAACCATCTGCGTATTTCTGTCTCTTCAAAAACAAAACCCTGGCGTTATGTTAAAGACACTTTTGTCTCTAATTAAGCTGCTTATTTGTGTTTACACGTCTCTCATACATATCATTGAGGATGGGTTTATAGTCGTGTTTAAAGACAAAGTCATCCACAATTAAAATGTTTCTGCCATATGTTCATAAGTTCCCTCTCGTTGTGGTCTCCATGTGTTTCTAAAGCATTGTTTTAATTGATGACATGACGGTTTTAGAGTTTGATAAAACCACATGATGAGAAGGTGAACTCTCAGTTTAATCAACCACTAATAACTATCTGTGTGTTTGTGATGGCTGCCCCACACAAAAGGGAAGTTCCCCAGACCATTTCCAATATATTAAGTTAATTTAAACATTGTTAACACAAACTGCACAATACACAATACTCATAGTTTCACACATACTCTTATTTATTTTCATACACAAACATAATTATTCTCTGTTTATTTATTTGAATTCATTGTTTTCTCTTCCTTTTATGGTTCTGGGGAGATGTGACAACAGGGGCGTGACCAGCTGGCTGCATGGGCGTGACTCGCTAACTCCACCCTGGCCTGATCCACAACAGCCTATTTAGAGGGGAGGTTTAGGTTTAGTTATTTTTTATTTTGTTCCTAGTTTAACCTATTATAAACGTTTCTTTGCTTTTCTTAATATATATATATTTTCTGGTTTATTTGCCAATAACCAATAACCCCCACATTTAGTCTTAATTACTTTATTGTCTGATGTTAATTATGTAGTCTTTGTTACCCCCCATTTGTCCTGGTCTGATCAGCCAGTTTAAAAACCCTGTGTGTGTGTTCTTTGGTAGGTCTGTTGTCTTATGTTAAGTCTTGTTGAGTAGGGAGTTAGATTTAGTTACTTCAGTTCAATTTGTACTTTTGTTTTGACCTCTTTTATGGGCCTGATACTTTGTAATTTGATTTCTTTTTGATTTGGCTAAATAAAAGCCTTTCTATTTTGGAACAAGTGTCCTTTGTCCTTCATTCGGTCCCTTACAGTCTTCTTCAAGGAAAAGGGGATTAAGTAGTGTTCAATTAAAAAAAGAGTTATCTTGAGCTGGAAAGAATACTTTTGATATATATTCACAAATGTGGCAAAGTCATAATGGATGTTGTTCAACTTATCATCAAATTAGTTTCTGAAGGTAAACAATACAGGTTTTATAGCTGTTTTGATCACATTTTAAGGTTTTTTTATTAGTATCCTGAGGAGTAAATCTGTTTCAGCGGTCCAAAAAAACAATACATTTATTAGAAAGTTAATTTAAAACATGCATTCACACCTCAACACATTCAACAGCACAAATAAAGAGTTAAACAACAAAATACTCCAACGAGGTTCCAATGATGTTCAACAATGCAATGGAGGTAGAGCAGTTTCTGTATTAGTCCTACCTTTAGAAGCTACATTTGCAACCACAATGAAGGAGCTAGAACTCACTCTGCAATTGATATGAGCAATCTAGAAGAATATAATAATGAACCTCTATAGAGCTCTCCCTAAAAACACTGATGTGACACACAGACAGAATGCAAATAATATCATATTCCACCTGCAAAAATGCAAAAACCAATGCAAAAATGCAATTTTTATTTCTTACAAGACAATTCAATTTCTATTCATTTTCATCCCTCATTTGCTACATGGAAGTGGTTTATAATTTAGTAACTATACCACAACATTTGAGTTATTAAAGTGGTAGAGCACATTGAAACTTTAATTGTACTGTGGTAAATCCTCAAAAGCCAAAAGACACTAAGCTTAACCTACTACACTGACTGGACTCTAAAAACATTTTCCATGCACATTTATACAGTTGATGTTTATTTTGCCAAAGATAGTTTTTAAAGATGAAGAAATTACACGGTTACAAAAGACTAAACTTTGTCCTCGTCAGTCTCGTAAAATCTCAGGAGGAGTCTGGCTAATGGCATCACGGAAAACTTATCGGAGCCAGCTCGGATCACTTAGACCGCTGTTGATTCACAAATAATAAAGTGTCCTAAAACGCTTGGGAATAATGGACTTTTTTGGACTTAAAATACAAAAATACCTGGAGTGGCTCGAAGCACCAGTGTGGAGTTAGGTCAGATCAAGTGACGGGCCAAGACTTCTTAATGGCTTTCTGGAGATATCCTCGTCTGCTTTAGGGGACTTATTTTTTAGGACTACACTATAAAACTTTACACACGTTGTCAATAAAACAAATATTTTTTTACTGAATATGATTGTTTTAATGATGCAGGAATATAATAGAGTTGTTACTTTTCAGATCAGTCGTCGATATAAGTCATGTTTCGGTGAATTTATGTGTTATTGTAAATTACGTAAGAAACTCAGGACATTATTTTGGAACAAAGTAAAAAACACATTGTCGCTGTTATCAAACTGTGTAATTGGTTTCAGCTCGGGGAAATATGGTGACAACATGTGACACTGCGCTACAGATGTGAATAATGTGATTAATTTGGAGATCACGTGTGTTTGAGGTGAAGGTACAGTCAATTCAAACAGTTCCTCTTTATAAAGAATAGAAGGATATGCAGATCATTAACTTGGGTGTATAAGTAATATTACGTAAACGCTTATATAATGGATGTATGTTTTCATAACTTTGCATCTTGCTCATAAAACATACTTAAAAACAGCAGGAATAAGAATGGATACGTGATACACACCAATATATAGGGGATTTTTCCAGAGCTGCCATAGGAAAACATGTTCTGATAATCTTTCATTGTCTCAGTTTACTTTGGTAGATCAGTCCAACTAGAAATCATGTGTATATAACTCCTACAGACTGTGCATTAAGCCAATAAAAAAAAATCTAAATTTCATAATGTCATA
>JAVQKG010086584.1:0-15137 GCA_036025885.1 Hypseleotris bucephala
TGTGTTTAAGTTGCTGGTTTCTCCCCTCCCAAAGTCTCAGAATAGGTGCACATACATTCATTGTTCTTTTTCCCAATTTGACCCAGTTGACTATACTGGCAAATTAGTAGCAAGATGTCAACATATAACGTTTTCTGTTGCAGAGAAAGTCAGTGCCTTAGCAAACAAAATTACTCACACTTGCATGCATATAACTAACTACAATTCCATGTACATTTTTATAAAGAAACATTATAACAAGGTAAAACGCTAACATTAAACCTAGCACAATTGTATTCAAGGTCACCCTGAAACATTTAGTCCCCATGTGTTTCCTGGGACATTGATTATTTCCTTGCCCACTGGATGAGCTCATATCCTTTGATTCTGTGTCCAGCACTGTAATGTCTGTCACCGTGGTGATGGAGAGTTATAATTCTTCCCTTACCTGCGATCAATCACACTTTTAATTTGAGGCTGATGTCTAGGGGATCCAGGAGCCAGTGATTGGACAAGGTAAATTTAGGACACTCGTCTCTGTTAGGTGAATATTGATGACCTCGAGAGGATAATGTTTAAATCAATATTTAGATAACAAGTATGGATTGTTTCTGTTATTGAAGGGGTAATGGGCAGGATGCGTTTGCAGACACATTTCACATTATAGCAGGAAAAACACCCTATTTTGAACAATCCCACAAAGTCTTACTACAAAAGAGTAGATTTAGATCTTTACAAGGTATCAACAAAGCTTTAATTAGCTACTAATTATTTACACATTATACATTAGGCTACATTAATATAACACTTGGACAAGGGGTGTTAGCCGAGTATACAATGGCAATATGAGCTGCTTGGATCAAACTACCAACATGACACCTGGTCATACTGCAGCTTGTTTTAGGCCCTGGCTACACGTACCCGGATATTTTTATAAAATGATTTTTTTTGTAAAAAAATATCTCTGTCCACACGTCACCGTATGAGAAAAAATCTCCGTCTACACGGCCCCACCATAAACGCATAAATGTATCCGTTACCATGGATACGGACAGGCGCACAAGGGGTTGCACTGACTAGTAGTAAAATTAAGTTTTTTGACAAAGTTCAGTCCCCAGCGTAATAACATACACAAATAACACTTTGCCTCAACCCTCTCTCTCCTCCGTCTCTCTGCAGCCCGCTGCACGCAGAGCAGCTTGCCCCACATAGGCTAAGGTCTGATTAACCTGCCTTCACTCGCTGTGTGCGCTGTTATGAACTCAGTTTTGATCTTTTTAAAAACTACACCATGCACAAGAGCGCGGAGTTCCCTGTCAGCACGCTGCTCTTCATTCATAAAGTTAGACCGAGTCACTAGGGAAGAATAGGCTACGCGTGGTGTCTGTGTTGTCCTGTAGCCTCCCCTGGGCAGATGAGCTCCAGGGGAAAGCAGTGAATGACTCGGCGCTACTGCCTGAAGTCTGACTGGAAGTGCGCACAGAGCTGGGGCTGGTCACTTTGTTTAATGTTAGTGTCACCTGTTGTTAAAGTTCTCTCTGCTTCTGTCACACGTGCAGGCTGCTGAGCCTCTCTCAGCGGGGCTCTGTGCTGCTCTGACCCGCTGTCGGAGTCACAAATCCCCGCCTCTCCTCGACGCATCTCCCCTGACAACACCCGCCCGGATAGAAAAATATCCGTTTTGTGTGTCCACACTTCTCTTTCAAATGCGGAGTTTTTAGAAATCTCCACTTTGGAGAGCGTTTTCAAAAATATCAGTTTTTGTGATGTAAGAACTCCGGTTACGTGTGGACAGAAGCCCCAAACGGATGAAAATATATGCGTTTCTAAAAAGATCAGGATACGTGTGGACAGGGCCTAGTTTGCATCTGGTACATTCTATTAATCAACAAGAAGCTGTGTTGTATAGCCAAAAATGAACAAGTTTAAACCCTTAGTCATTAAAATGCATTATCTGGAACTTTTAGATCTATGAATGTTAACTAATGGAGTTGTTCCTTTGTAAAATGTCAATGTCCTCCTAATCCTCATAATATTACGTTTCTAAACAGTGTGGTCACTATACATTTGTATACAGTATATAAGCACTAAGTGATGCTTATTAGATTGCGTGCAATACAATTAGCATGAGTTGTGATGTAGGACAGGAGCTAGAACAGGAAGATGTATTGTTAATAACAAACCCACAGAGCTTGGTCGACCACAATACATCCATCTCCCTCTCTCCTATAACTTTCCCTTTCTTGCCTCCCTTCCCGCTCCTCTTGCTTGATGGTTCTTGTCCTCTCCAGCCGAGTCTAGTGTAATCTCCAGTCCCCTGTGGGTGCGGAGAGTAAATCAGCGCAGCTGGATCACAGACATCAATCTCAGCCAGCCCTCAGGATGGGCCACTTGTGAGCCCACAGGGAGGCATTTCCTCTTCATCCCAAATGAGAGACAAATGTTGCAGGGAGAGCGCGGTGCAGCACGGTAGGAGGGCAGTGCACCGGCGGGCGGCCAGCAGACAGGCGATGGAGGTGGCACCATTGGAGGGCGTAAGATTGGCAGCGAGTAAAAGTGATAGATTGTTAAAAAGGGGAGACAAGTGGGTGAGAGGGAAGAGGAAATCTAGACGTGTAGCAAAAATCTGCAGTCAGCATAAAATCCAGACTCTTTGTCTTTAAAAAGTAATCACAAGGAGAGGAGAGATTTAACTTTTGGACACTTCTAGTTGGAGACTTTTCTGTAGAATATATGGAGCATTGCCTGTCATTGAGTAAATGTACTTTGTTTTATATATATTAGTTTAAAACAAGGGTGCATGGTGGCAGTGTGCTCAGCAATTCTGGCTCTTTGGTTGTCAGTTTGTACCTTAGACCACAAAACCTACAATATTTGAGTGCATTCTACATGTCCTCAACTTGTTACTGTTAATATTATCTATAAGTCATTATTTCAACGTTAGTAGACATTCATGTTTTAGTTTCTGGAATCAGGTACGGGCCTCAGCAACCCCTTAAAGGAATGCATAGATGGAAGAGAATGAATAAATGCAATCCTAGTCAATGAATGTGGTGTTTTAAATAAAGCTAATAAAAATCTGTTACTCCACAATTTTTCATTTTGAAAAATATATAAATCTTTTGCCACAGTCAAACCAAAAGCACCATTATGTTGATTGCATTGTGACTTATATTAAGTCATATATTTTTTAATCAAACTGTTTCTTCACTTAAAATATATGTGTAATGGCTATAAATTATTACCCACAGTTTTCTTACTTTTTGGTTGATGTGTACACAAAGGATTAAGACAAAGCACTGTCACCATCTGTGTTAACACTTATTATGCAGATATGTAAATTAGTCTATGCAAATATAGGACTACGCATTTCTCAGCATGATGTATAGAGTGTTAGCTGGAACATTTTATTGAATTATTGTCATGCATCTGTAAATCCAATTGTGTTGACCAAACTTTGGGGTAATGCGATTTTTTAGGTTTCCTTTTTGTCATTAGGATGTTAGAGCTGCACTTTTATTTCCCCAATGACTGAGGTAATTGAACAATATCCAGGTACTAAAGATGCAACACTGTATATGTTATTTGAATATAAAGTTCCAAGAACAAACAACTAGCAGTTTTAATAATGTTATCCAGAACTTTTTATATCCTTGCAGACGATTACAGTCACAGAAGTTCTTTAAAAGTAAGGTAATAAATGCAATGCAACAAAGAAAGAAGGATGACTTCAAGGACACATGAAAAGCACCATAGCAAGCTTTCCTTGTGTGCATCCTTCAAGAACCCTGCACTTGTGCTGTGGTATAACGCATGACAAATTATAAGAAGGGCTTTCTCCAAGATGAGCAGGTTTAAGGATAATAAACTGGTAAATGCACATCTGTTGTCCCATAGTCTTGAATTGGTGTCAAGTGCTGTTCTTCTGTGTTGGTAAGAGGCTCAATATATTACAGATTGTCATGGCAAACTGGAAATGTGCTTGTCTTGCGTGGATTGCATACATACACTGTGAAGATTTAGTTGTCTGCTTTCAGCATTGATTTATTCTAGCCAGACTTTTTTGAGCTTAATTCCAGGTTTCAATATTTTTTCTTTTGTTTAACTGACCACTACTCTTTACGCTGAGGCACTGACTTTCTCTAAAGCGGAAAATTCTTGGTTTTATTTTTCTACATTAATTAAAAAGGAAGGTGAAGAACACTCCAAACATGCTACTATTTTTAACTTTTGCAGTGGTTTTAGTACCTAAGTGGGTGTGGCCATCGGGAAAAGAAGACCTTAAAAGGACATTCACTTAATCTTTATCACCTGTAAAATGCAATGGTCTGGCCAAATATAATATAAAATTTAACATTTAATAAATAATAAAATAAAATGCTCATCTGTTCATGCTTATTATTGACCCTTTAACAATTCCTGTAATTGTAAAGGTTTAAACCCACTTGGATCTATCTATACCTGCAAAGCTAACGGTCCTTTTATGGTATTAATTACTTCTGTTGAAACTGATTGTTGTATTTTTATTTTTATATTATGTCTGATTTTGAATGCAACTAGGCGTTTATCTGTTTACAGAAATAAGCTTAACTAAAACCTTCAGAATACTGTTATAACAACTGACCCAAACCCAGACTCGGAGACTGTTTCAGTGAATTCAATTCCCGCAGTGTATAATTCTAAAGCCCCTTCAATCCATTCAAACATCCTTTTATTCACTGCATTTTGAAGCCACCACTGTATTTGCTCTTTAAACATTCAGATATATCCGCAAAGTGAATCAGCACATAATCCTTCCTCTAACAATGAGCCTAATACATATCCACAATAACTAACTTATTAAACAAGATATTCAGCTTAAGCTTAAAATGCATGAAGTATTATTCGCTCATTCAAATCTGCCGAATTTCTTTTTTACAGAGTCTACAGTATAGCCCAATCCCTGGATACAAAACATGGCTTTGTGCTGATATCTATAGATTTCTTTATACCACATCAAATCAGCCTTTAGCCTTGGGTTATGCTTGTAAATCAACCAAATGACACTTGTGCAGGGATGTCTACCACCCATCAGAGACTAGAGCTCTAAAAAGTCTATTTTCTTTTGTTGAGTTCACTCTGCGTGTTTTTGAAGCTGTCTCAAAAGGGACTTGAGTGCACCGGCAACACAGAAACAGGATTTTATTGACAAATTGTACAAAGACTCTACCTGTATGTACGAGATTAGACTGCTCCCACTACCACCAACATCCACAGTACTGGATAAAAAGCTAAAAAACTAGAGGTTAAATTAAGTTACTGAAAAACTCCCAGTGAATGTTCATGTACAATGTACATCTTAATTGGGAATTTTATTATTTCAAGTTTTTTTAGCAACCCAACTGCTCAAATATATATGCAGTTAGCTGTGGCTTCCCTGGGCAAGGTTTGGTGGTGGTCTGGGAGGACATAAGATTGATTTTGTCTGCCACATCTCTGTCAGTCTGCTCCAGGGCAGCTGTGCAACACGGTGTGCAAATTACCACCATGGTGAGTAAATAAATGGACTCATTATTATTTTATAAGTTATTAGTGCTGTACTGCTACATAACAGCCAAAAGCTCACACCAATTATTAAATGACACATGGCTTGTGAGATAGCATTTAAAAGAGCAGTGGGTGTACGAAGCCTAGATATGTAAAACAATGGAATGTATTATAAATATTAATCTTAAACTGAAACCTGCTAAATTAAATATTCCTATCATGATTTGATCAACATTTCTGGCCTGAAACAGTGATAATCTGCTATCTCTTTGGCTGGTCCCTTAGCCACATATTGATAATTAGCATTTTAAATCTGGCATAGGTTTTAATGGAATCTATTCATCTCAGCTTGAGATGGCCACACAGTTTACACTGGCTTATTTCTCCTTATTGATAAAGTCAAAATAATTATTGTCAAATTAATGATACACAAAGTGGCATTTCATTAAGAAGACATTGTATCTAATTGTCTACAGAGTGGTGTTCAGAAAGCTGATCTTGATGGTTGTCTGAGCTATGGTCTGATGCTCTGGTATTTTCATCCAATGTTGCTCACTTATTTTTCAAACTTTTTCAAACCTCTGTATGTTAACCCTTGGTTTTCTGAAGTACCAAAAAGTATTTATGTGGCAAACATTAATCCCTTGTAGTACAGCACTGCAATCCTTCAGTAATGCTCCAAAGATAGTGCACTTGGTACGTTATGATGTGTTTGCTAAAATGCTGCCAGTGTACCAACATTAAACCATGATGTCCCCTAAAGCTTTGCCTAAACACAAATCCAGTCAGTAGATTGTGGCTTATGCAGTACAGTGCTTTGAGGGCCCTCAGAGGAATCACAAAGGCAAACTCTGGCTTCTACACTGAATTAATCTTCTCTTGCAATACATATGTGAGTGAGCAGCTGTCCTGTTTAGTAGGGTCCCCCAAGCAAAAAAGAGGCCTATTAAGAAGCATTACAGAATATTTTGTAGGCATGTTTTCATGCATCGCCAAAATGCCCTTCATATAAAACCAGTTTCCTGCTAGATCAAACTCTTTGCTGCTATAGTGAGTGATATTTACCAGTCTGTCCAATTATTTTTAGCATGCTGTCAATGTTCGTTGCTACTACACTCCCACGTATACAGGAAGACGGGTCGGTGGAGTTGGTGTTTTTGATTGAGGCCTTTATACAGGGAACCTTTGCGTCAGATGCAACAGCTGTCAAAGGCACAACTCCCCTTCATTAGCAGTCCTACCAGAGTGTTCCAGCAAGCAGCTCAGCGCCCAAAAGCCAAAGGAGTTGTGCTGGAAAAACACTCTAATCTTATACAGCGAAGGAATGATCGGGGAAGAGAGGAAGGGGAGAGCAAAAAGAAATAGAAGATTTGGAAAGGATTTAGGCAGCGAAAGATTAGAAACCCATATCGGCCTTATCGTGCAGCCTCCAAGCGAGGGATTTGAATGAAGCAGCTGTCAAATTTGAAACATACAAAAGCTAGTAATCCTACAGTAAACAGAATGCTAGGTTTAAGAAAAAAAAAAAACAAGTGAGAGGGATTGAGAGAGCAAAGGAGTCAGTCTAAACCAGATGCCCACAGAGGGAGCATGATCATTTCAAAGCAATCTCTGACCTCTGGCAGACATTTTTGCCCACATAACTGCCGCTCCTTGGATATGAATATATTTTCAAACCGTTATTTGTAATCCGTAACCCTAATTACTTCAAACCAATCCCTGGGCTATTCTGCTCCAAAAAGCAATGCTCATTGGATATACTTTTCTGATCTAATTCCTAAAAATGTTTCTCATATAAACAGCTGTTATTGCTGGAACAGCTTTTCTTTTCTCTTTTTTATTCTTTTCTTGGTAAATCCTAAAAAAAAAATATTTAAACAAGCCTCTGACAATCAAAACATTGTTCCCCATAGGACTCATACCCATAGGAATATAGTATTTTTTGTTAAAACATGGGTAAATGACAAAATTCCAGTAAATTTAACAATACCGAAAATACTCACATTGACACAACCACCACTCACCACATCACTTTTGTTCATGGTTTGAAGTTTTCATAGGCTCCTAAAATAAAATAATTTGCTTGCATGATTAAAAAGTTACAAACTAATTAGCGATTTTAGGTCTTTAGCAGCTGTATAGCTAATTGCTGGAGAGTGTAGATTCAAACCCACATATGATAGCAATAGTGTTAGTAAAAGTGCAGGTAGTGCCATTAAAAAGTAACCAAAACTTTGCAGAAATTTTCAATGAACAAAAGCAGTATTCCTACTCTAAACAAAATGGTAAAAAGTTAGAAAGAGAGAGGTGGTAAAGAAGAATCACTCAGTGTCTAAACAGGCTGCCGGCAGAGAGATTTTTGTGCTGGGGTCGCGGAGTGTGATGGCCCGACTGTCAGCGGAGGCACAGGAGTAGTGGCCACATGGGGAGCGGGTGAGAGCCGGAGCGTGCGAAAGATGCTGACAGCGTCTCCCGCCGAACAGGCATTTGGAGGGGCACATGTGTCGTCTTTGAAAGGCTGGAGTCGTCAGCGGTCAAGTGATGAGGAGAGTTTTACCAGGCTCTACAGTGCAGATTAAGATGGCCCCTGCCTCCCGCTGCGACCTCAGAAAAGTGCGGCTATTTTCTGTCTAAAACAAGATACAAGGGTTTGTACAAGTCTGACATGTAAACGTGCCAGGCATGAGATCACTTGAGAAACGTGTTCTTTTGAGTTTAACATGACTTTACAATGTATTTATCAGATATATCCCTAAAATTTCACCATCACAATCTTTCACTTGTACCTATAAATCATAGAGCATGGCCTGCATTTTTTTATCATAACTTCAATTTTAAATTACTAATTGAAAGATTATGATTGACTCAGCCCAACTCAATAAATGTGTAATTTTGTAAATTATGCCTCCTGTCTGTTCGATAATTGCACGCTAGACCATAATGAATGTGGCAGGAATATTTTGCTCTTGGATCACTATTACTATACAATCTGAAAAGTCTGGTGCATCAAATACTCAAAATAACAATGGTTTAATGCTATATTGTATAATGTTACACAACTTGTCAACATAATTTTTTAGTCAAATAAGCCATTTTCTACTTGCCTCACTAGTATGTTAATAAATCTGTTTATTTATTTGTGTGTGTCTGTTACACTCTAAGGCACAGGGAGAACTCGCCTCATTGGAGAGATGCTGACCCTTTGAAGATAACATACAGTACCTCTTGCTTGGTCCGCAATTAAAGCTTTCTGCTCAAAGAGACAATCTGACTTTGTTATTATGTGTACAAAAATCCTCAGAAGCAAGAGATTTGAATGACATACTTGTGAGACTAATGGGGTTTTTGCCCGGCTGTGTCAAAACAGCCCCCAGAAATGCTGCTGTGTGGTTGTTGGTGATTACTGAACAGGTCATTTATATATGCATATTCAGCAGCCAGCGCTTGATATACCCCTCTCAACTTCTTTGGCCGCTTTGCTTTTAAGGCAGCCGTCCACTGTTTGGTATGCAACCCACACAGACGCTCCTTCAGGGCATCATCAGTAGAGGCTAAGACTGATGAGGAAAGGGGTGGGAAAAAAGGAAAAAAAGAGAGAATTATTTACACTGTGTACCAGCAAAAGGCACAGCGCAGTTTCCAAGATGCGTCTGTGTTTTGACCGCGGGTATACTGATATTCTGATGAACCCTGGCTCAAAAGCTGCGGCTTGTTGATCTCTTATCACTAGGGCAGACCAAGTTCAGTAGCAAAAACTTAAAAAGCACCACATTGAGGAAATGAAAATAGGTCAGTTTATGTTTTGCAGTTTTGACCAAAGCATGTGTGTTTTTTAATTGAGAGCACAAAGTCATTATTTTGGTCAATCATTTAGTATCAATTTCAAGATTATTACCAAAGATACATTTAGGCAAAACACTGTTTGGCTAATGTGAAAATGGTATAAACATTATTACCATGGTGGTTGTCATAACAAATTGGCTGCTGATCTGTGCAATTTTATGACTTGTTTTGTAGACCTTGCAGGCACAATTTGCATAAAAATGTGACATGTTTTCTGTTGAAAATGTTGTCCCTTACATGGATTATTCTAATGGTCTCTCTTTTTTCTAGTTTATGGGTGATTTATCATATGTATTATATATTAACTATTCACATGTGGCTGGTGGTGATGTCCAAATAAATTCACTTCACCTCAATGTGTTATATGTATTGTATTGTATATTGTTTCTTGTGATTAGGTGATGGGGAAAAAATGATTCAATCAGTGTGTGTATGTAAGGAAATTGTACATTTTCTATAGGGATAATTACAATGACTACATATAAATAATGAAGATGTGTCAGTTTGACAACCTATCAATACTGATGTTTAGCTGTTCTATTTACTCTAACAATTAGCAGGAAATATCAGCATTTTAGCTAAAGACTGAATAATATTGATTTCTTAATTGAAAGTTTGACTGGAAAAGTACAGAGATATGTTGAGCCACAATTTGCATTTGCTTAGATTTAATGCATCAGTCTCCACTATTTTGATTAAACTGGGTAACAATAATAAACTAATATAAAACATTTGAAAAAAAGACAATGAACAGTACTTGAAACTGTGCAGAGCTAACTGGAAAATGTCATCCGTGTAATGGTCTACATAAACATAAAAGTGAAGTTAGTACAGAGCATCCTTCCATCTTTGCCTAAAACCTCACCTCTGTGCCTAAACACGAGTGCCTTGGTTGTCTTTATCCTCCTAATGTCTCCTCATAACTCCTTTGGGAAATAAAGCAAGTTGATTTGCCATTCCTGAGCCAGAGCCTTAATTACATACTAAGTCATGCCTGGCACCGAATTCTCATCTCCTTCTGTAGTATTTGGCCGACTCGCTGTGCTCTGCCTGCAGATTGAGGATTGGATGCAGTGTGGTTTTAGCCCCTCATGGTTCCTCTCAAACTGTCTTTCACAGTGTCTTTTGAGAGGTCAGTGTAGGCGGTAATTCACAACCTAAAAAGTCCACACAATGGCCAAAGGTCTCTGTAAAATCTATGCATAAATCTATGCATAAAAGCTGAACTAACTAACTTTAACTACAGGTAAACATTTCGGTTTATTATCCTTTTTTTACCATTTCTTTAGCCTATTCAAGAAATTATGGCTTTATGTAGTGTACACCCTAATCACATGATTCTCCCTTGTGTGGCTAGCCCAAGAATTGAGCCCACAGCTTTTAAAAACATTTTGCAAAGGAATGAAGATGAATAAATAAATAAATAAAATTGCGTTCTATTGCCGGAAGCCTGCCGGAAGCTTATTGGTATAGATATGTCTCTCCCATAAACTTATGCTGGGAGTCTTTTCAAGGCTCAAATCCCAGTAAAGCCTGTAATAATCTGTCAGCTGAGGGAGATGCCCCCCTTGACAAGTGACTCCTAATCCACATAGATCAATAGACTGCACTCCGGCCAGCATCCAAGCCCCCCTTGTACCACTGTCCACCCAGTGACAGCCAGCTCTATGGACTTTTATTTGCCACCAATCACATTCTCCAAATCCCACAGGCTGTCACGAGGTTAATGAAGGGGATAATAGGCATATATTAGAGTCGATATGTGACCTTTGTATATGGGTCAGTGAGAGCAATGCCACAGCCAGTCCACATCACAGGCCAATCAGCATAAGTACAACTAATAGGTCTTTGGACTACAGACGGTCCAATTACACAGCATGCTTCAAAACACATCTGGGTACAGAGGGCTGGCTTGACACCAAACACTTACAGCAATATGAGTTTTATATTGCAGCAAAAGAGGGTGAAGCTTGTATGTAGCTGACATATATTTGCCTTACAGAAATTAAAATGAAATAGATAGTATACGTTCTTCCGAATATAGTAAGAATAGTGTCCTTTCTCACCCTGGATTTCTCCTTTAATTTTCTTTAGCTTGAGGGCAGAACAGACATTCAAAGCCGTAAGCTATGGACTTGACAGAGACGTGATTCATTGGATTGGTTGATATTACGAAAGATTATAAACTCAGACAACCGGGTGTCTTCTCGGTGACTGGGCACTGATGGTATTTTCAGTCCATAATATGGCCCTCTCCAAGGAGTGAGGAGCAGTCGAATATTCTTCCTTCAGGGTGCTCTATTTCATAAGGCAGACACACAAGGACAGATGTCGTTAGTTCATAGTAGTTGATTTTTGTTTCAAGGGACCCATATTTTGATTTGATCCCTGCTAATGTTTTTGTTAGTTTGGTCATTCTTTGGAGTTTCATTTACAGTAGAATCATGTTTTGATGCAATTTTTGTCTTTATTTTAAAATTTTTGTTCCCTGTTCTGTTCCTTCCTGTCCTTGTTCTTTTGATACATGGTATATAATTAAAATGTATATATCTATACAGGAAATATTGAATTATAAATGAATAAACTCTTGACCTACTGTTTTAGACTCATTTGTCTATGTCTGACATATGTATTTATTTGTAGTCCTGATGTGTACAAAAATAACCTTTTATATATAGAATGTACAGCACTGATACAACACAATTATTTTTTATGATCACCATTCTCATTGTGTGGCAGTATTTACTTGTACTACACTCACACAAGCCCCCAACCATTCGTGTTTCCATTTTAAGTTCAAATATCAGACCAAATAGCTTTGCAAAGGTCAAAGTTGCCATCATTACTTCTATTTTACATTTGCACTCTGCAGTCCCTTGTTAGTTAGGTCTTTTCTCTATGCGTCTCTGAACGCACGGTTTGGAAAGTGATGAGAACGCAGTTGAAATATTGCTGCTCCTCTGTCTCAGGGGAAGACTTTAACATTGCAAATGGGAGTGAAGTGGAAGTGTATCTCGCCTTAAGTGAATCTGGGCTGAAGTAACCTGCTACTGTAAGGACACCTGGGGACAGTGGCTGCCCTGGGACAAATTGTCTCCGTCTGCTGAAATCAAAACGCCTGTGTGAATATAGAACTCATGGGGTAATATTATCTTCAGCACAAGGGGATATTTACTGGTAATTTCACAGCCCACATTACTCCTTTTGGCAATACATTTACAAATTGGTGTTGAAGCTCATTTGTAATAAATAATAAGTAAATAAATGAAATAAAATAAATGTTGAGGGCAATAGATTTCATATGCAAGTCTCACTGCTGAATATTTTAGAATAATCATGCCATTACATGAACATGTCTGCAGGTCATTGTATGTGTAGCATTGTATGTGTAGCATGTAAGCTTTGTATAAATAATATCCACTTAAGGCAACATGTTCAGCTGATGCCTACATTTAATGATCTAAGTAAACACATTGACACATTTGGACAGAGCCAAATATATTTCTATTACAACTTCACCAAACTATACATAATTACAAATTATTACAATATGTCTTGACAGTAGCTCAGTTCAAGTTATTACAATTTAACTTGTAGAGATGTTCACACACAGTCACAAAAAATTATAAAAAATAAGAATGAAGTACATTTCAATCTGTAGTATTAAGACAATATTAAACACAATATATTCGATATTGCCTTGCCCATGTAAGATTTGGTGACTTGTCTGCTGATGTGGACACTGTGTATCTTGTGGGGGGTCTGCCACAGGATACAGAGCTCCATTAGCCTCCACCAGCGCTGGCTCTCTCTTTGAACCAGATTGGAGCACTCCGGGGACAACCACAGAGACAGCACAAATCACAATCACACAATCACATCATTACGAGGAGGACGCATGCTGGATTTGACTTGAAAGTGACTGGCCACTCTGCAGGTATCTGAAATATGCTCAGGCCCCACGGAGAGCCAGTAAATGTTGGTCTTTACACACATTCAGTACACATACTTTTTCTTTCACCATGTACCTTTATGTCTGGCGTCATTTGCATTTTGATTGAAGTTACATACCGGATGCCCTTCTTGATGCAAATTTCTTGATTTATCTGGGCTTGGGATTGGCACAAGGGGTACACTTATGATTCCTTTTGAGTGAACTATGCATTACATACACTATAATGACAGATAAGTTAATGGCTTTAAGTAAATTTAAAGGATTTTATCAAGTGCATTACCATTTTATTGAATGCATTATTCATTTGCTCCACAGTCACACATTTAGTTTTTTGACTGTAGTCACAGCTGCCATTCACCAACCATACTAACACATTGAGACATAGGCAAGGTGGGCAAAATGCTTTGCAAAGACACAAGAAAAGTATGAATGGGTGAGGATAGAAACACCAACCTTCTGGTAAGTGAGCAACCGTCCCAAGACAAGAGAATATTCTCTACAATAAATTGTACTTACATTATGCTCCTCAGTGCTGTCCAGTTGAGTGAAGGCGATATGACTAACGTGGTGATGATTGCCCGCGAGTGTATGACAGAAAGTGAATGTTCACGGACAATCAGCCCTCACAGAGAAGTCTAAGACGATGATGTGTTAGCGCGTCCTGCTGAGATGAGTCACCCATATGATTTCTGACAGGCTTCCTTCTACTGGTGAGAGACTCAAACCAGTACTGCAGCATAGCCCCAAACACACGCTTCAGGGCAAGAATCCAGCTGACCCAAATGAGACCAAGTGAAAGAGGTAAAAATAACCCAACAGGGAAAGGTAAGGCAGCTAGAAAGTGATGAGATGAAAGCCTAAGAAAGAAATTGTCTGGAGCCTATAGGCCACACTGTACACTACACTCGGTTGGGCGAACTATTGATCTGTTTTTGGTCATTGGAAAATAAAGTTGGGATAAAAACATGGACATGGATTCAAATGAAATGTTCATAAACTGTCATATTACTGTGCTCATGAGACACTTTGAATATTTTTTTTGTGATTGTAGATGTGCATTGATTGTTAAAATATAGTCTTTTATCTGATTGAGAACAGAACAGTAAATCATTGCTCTCAAGATATATCCGAAATCCCTAGAAATGCTGTTTTATTTATTTAAAGGGGAAATGTTTGTTGTTGGGATCTATCGAGACACTGACTAGATCTGATAGCATGTTACATAGATAAAACTGTATATTTTTTCTGTCTTTATCCTTTGCCTTCTCAAATAGAAATACTTTCTCTTTCCAAACAACAAAATCACCACTCTGCCCGATTCCATTCTGTCCTGTTTGAGTTCTTATCACCTCTGCAGACTCCAGGCAGAAAACCCACATCAGTCAGAGTCCTTGTTTGAAGACCTGCTCTCAGTCGTCACGCTTCATTGTGGAAAGATATCTGTCCATTTCCCACATTAAAATGGTCACGGTTCAGCTGCATATGTGGCCGGGTGCCTCTGGCCTGGCATTACCTCCACAGTCTTTTTGGTCCCGCTTGCATTTCTCCAGCATTGTGTTATTGTGTTATATAGTGGGGAGGGGGCAGGGGGATGCTAGAGTTTTTGTCATCAATGATCGAAATGCCCTTAAAGTGGGGGTATTACGTTTCTGTCAGGCACATAATTCCATTCTATAGCACTCTAAGGTAATTATCTTACCTTAAGTTGGTTTGAAAATATTGTATATTTAAAAAATAAAGTAAAAGAAATTTGCCTTCCCATCATGGCGGTAGCTGACGCTTCGATTTGGCCTCTGACACTCCCCCTTCAGTACGTCATCACAACACTGCTTCT
>JAVQKG010086621.1:0-13489 GCA_036025885.1 Hypseleotris bucephala
GTTTTTAAGTTTTACTGGGTATAATAAATTATATTAGAATTTAAATGCATATTTTGCATCTGCATTACACATTTGCATATTGCAAAATTATTTTAAATAAAGATATAACATGCAGTGTAAATGTAAAAAATATATGTTATTCCCAGACATATACCTTTATTTTTTATCAAAATCTGATAAAATAAAAATGCAAATTTTTTAATAATAAAATAATTTCTCAAATCATTCTATGCCTTTTACTGTTAAATAGCACTCATGGCTCTTTTCCTTTCTTCAAGGAGGAGAGACTTCAGCATGCAAACCTTCGTCCGTCCGGCTTGCGCCCTCTTTTTCTTTACACACTGCTGGTCTTCAGATGGCTGCTCCAATGCCCCATACGCACCAGCAGTACAGTGACCGCCACCAGCCTAGCACTGACCAATCTGTTACGGTCTTACCGTACAGCGACCAGACACCACAGCTCACTGCCAATCAGGTACCCCCGTGCTCTAGCACAGCCAGCTATTAGCTTTGTGCCTTTTGTATAAAGTTTGAACAACTGCATTAGTACTGTTATCTACATATATTCTGCTGTCACCAGGCAGAGTAGCAGTTTTTTTTTCTTATGATTTGTTATAATCTATGAATCTTTTTCAAAAATAATTTAAATAAAAGTCTTCTTTGGCTTTTCAGAGGCACATGCCCCAGTGCTTTCGTGACCCAACTTCAGCTCCCCTGAGGAAGCTCTCCATTGACCTTATCAAAACATACAAACACATCAATGAGGTTTGTTTAAATACTCTTAATTAAAGTATTCTTTTATTGAAAAAATAAATGTTGTTTTATCATATGTTGTTATGAGGTGGTATTTATTGTTCTGTGTGTAATAGGTGTATTATGCAAAAAAGAAACGACGGCACCAACAGGGTCAGGGTGAAGACTCCAGTCACAAAAAGGAGAGAAAAGTCTTCAATGATGGCTATGACGATGATAACTATGACTACATCGTCAAGAATGGGGAGAAGTGGATGGACCGCTATGAGATTGATTCCTTGATAGGAAAAGGGTCATTTGGACAGGTGCCTAATTTGCTCATACTTTGCCCATAGCAACCTAATAAGTAAATTTGTAAATAAAAGTCTTATTTTTATTTACAGGTTGTAAAGGCATATGACCGTGCAGAGCAGGAATGGGTTGCTATTAAAATCATTAAGAACAAGAAAGCTTTCCTCAATCAAGCCCAGATTGAAGTGCGCCTCCTTGAGCTTATGAACAAACATGATACTGAGATGAAATACTACATTGGTAAATAAGTCATTAAGAAGTTTTCTCATTTGTTTATGTAAATGTATGCATAATGTAATTATTATTGCCATTTTTTCCTAGTTCACCTAAAACGGCACTTCATGTTTCGGAACCACCTCTGCCTAGTATTTGAGATGCTTTCATATAACCTCTATGACCTGCTCCGAAATACCAACTTCCGTGGTGTTTCACTCAATTTGACCCGGAAGTTTGCCCAGCAGTTATGCACCGCGCTGCTCTTCCTGGCCACGCCTGAGCTCAGCATCATCCACTGTGACCTGAAGCCGGAGAACATCCTCCTCTGTAACCCCAAGAGGAGTGCCATCAAAATAGTGGACTTTGGCAGCTCCTGCCAACTAGGACAAAGGGTGTGTGTGTTTCAGATATCTTATGTGCTGTGTTATAGTATGGTAGTAAAACAATTAAAATAACATTAAGTGCATTATACTCCTCCAGATATATCAGTATATCCAAAGTCGATTCTACCGTTCACCAGAGGTGCTGCTGGGAATGCCGTACGACTTGGCCATTGACATGTGGTCCTTGGGTTGCATCTTAGTGGAGATGCACACAGGGGAACCGCTTTTCAGTGGAGCCAATGAGGTAAATCTCAACCTGTATTACACACATAATAGTAGAGTTAAAGCATCTCTTGTTTCTTGAGTACAATTTTAAAATGTTTTTGTATTGACCAGTTTTGAACCCAAATATTTCTCTCTTAGGTGGACCAGATGAACAAAATAGTCGAAGTTCTTGGCATCCCTCCTAATCACATAATGGACCTAGCCCCAAAAGCCAGGAAGTTTTTTGAGAAGCTTTCCGATGGGACATGGAGTGTTAAGAAGACCAAAGATGGCAAAAGGGTGAGCTCTGATGGTTATATTTGTGGTCTAAATCATCAGAATGACCCCTTTTGACTTAACTTTTTTTCCCCCATCAGTATAAGCCTCCAGCCTCAAGAAAGCTCCACTCCATCCTGGGTGTGGAGACAGGGGGTCCAGGTGGCAGACGAGCAGGAGAGTCTGGCCATGCTGTCGCTGACTACTTGAAGTTCAAGGACCTGATCCTACGGATGCTGGACTATGACCCTAAGAGCCGCATCCAGCCCTACTATGCCCTGCAGCACAGCTTCTTCAAGAAGACTGCAGATGAGGGGACAAATACAAGCAGCAGTGTGTCAACTAGCCCCGCACTGGAGCAATCCCAGTCTTCAGGAACCACCTCTAGCACCTCCTCAAGTTCAGGTAACTATCTACCAGCCTCCAGTCACTTTAGTTTGAAATTCACATATGTGCCATTCTTTGCTGTAGGCTGTAGAACATACCTCACCTCATGTTTGTCTTTAGGTGGATCATCTGGGACAAGTACAAGTGGCCGAGCAAGATCAGACCCGACCCATCACCACTTGCACAGTGGAGGACACTTTGGCACGGCTATGCCTGCTATAGATGGTGACACCCTCTGCCCACAGGTCAGATTACGACATACAACATCATTTCTTAAAATCTCATCTTTATTTCCCTTACATTAATCATACCCATGTTCTTTTATAATGTGTATTAAGTTAAAGAGAAACTAATTTCTGGTGTTTTTGCTTTGTTTGTTTTCCTAGACGAGGCAGCCTTACCCGCCCCCTTTGGTATGGGGAGGTGGCGTAGGCCCAGAGTCTGTCACTGGCGAGACCCATCCAGTCCAGGAGACCACCTTCCACGTACCCCCCCAGCACCCGAAGGCTTTGCACCCTCACTCACACACTCATCACCACCACGGGCAGATGATGGCCACGCGGCCGCGCCCACGCCACTACACGTCCCCGACACACAGCTCCTCCACACAGGACTCCATGGAGGTGGTACACGGCCATCTGTCCATGACCTCCCTGTCTTCCTCTGCCTCCTCTTCCTCCACATCGTCCTCTTCCACTGGGAACCATGGCAACCAGGCCTACCAGCTCCGCCATTTGCCCGCGGGAGCTCTTGACTTTGGTCAGAACGGTGGGCTGAGCATGGGGCTAGGTGCCTTCTCGAACCCGCGGCAGGAGACTGGCATGGCAGCGCACCCTGCTTTCTCCATGGGCACGAACACAGGGCCTGCCCACTATCTAGCGGAGGGCCACCTGGGCATGAGGCAGGGCATGGACCGAGAGGAGTCTCCAATGACTGGAGTATGTGTGCAGCAGAGTTCGATGGCCAGCTCGTGACTGCACTGACTTTTGGCTGTGTGTTCCCCCTGTGCGTCATTTTTAAGGTGGTGTTTTTTACTACAAGGTGTGTTGAGAACAAAAGCTGCTCACGTCAGAAGGGAGATATCACTGAACCGCTACTACAGAAAAAAACCTTTGTTAAAACGTATCTATGTAATTTTCATCATTTTTTCTTTTGCAATCATTAGGCACAAAATAATACTGCGAAATAACCATAGTGAGATTGAGACATCCATCTTACCATTTCACCAGTTTCATGTAACCACCAAGTAATCACCATATGGTATTATGTGGCAAAATCTTCTATAGAGCATTTCAGAGCAAAGGTTCAAGCTGTTCTGCCAGTAGTTGTTGGTGATAAAATGCCTGGCGTTCTCTTTCGGTTCCAACCGTGGACCGCCTGACATTACTGTTCCACTGGTTCTTAATTATTTTGCCCTTTTAAGTGAAATTTCACAAAAGCTGCTCGTAAATCCTGTAGCTTGACAATGAGGGGAAGTGTTACAGTGATATTTCTTGTATTGGTCTTGGTATTGTGTAACTCTTTTTTTAAGGGGAGCACATAACAGTGGAAATACTACAGCATGTGCTGGCCGGATGGAGGCGTGGCCCCGCAGGTGGATACTGACACCCCGAGGTCAAAGGAGAGGGAAGCACCACCCTCTGAGCCTCGAGGTCCTGTGGTCCAGCGTCCTGTAAGCTGTGACCGGGCACAGGCGAGAGCAGCGATGGGCACGGGAGACGTAAGGATCCAGCCCAGTGAAGGCATAACAGTCAGGCTGGTTCTTAGATAACCCTTTGGCCTTATGACTCATGGACATGGAGCGGGATGGAGCTGGACTTTATGATTTGAATTAAGATGGCTTTTCTCTATTTTTCTCTCCAGACAGCCCTTAATTCTTTAAGGAAATTAAAACAACACAGAAAAGGTAAAAACGAATGGTAATTTGAGGCCTTTCTCGACAGATTTCTTCTTCAGCAGGGCCCCACATAACAGGGTCTTATTGTACACAACAACCTCCTAAACATTACTTCCTTGAAAATCTTACTCACTGGTTAAAGATTTTGCAGTGGAAAGAACTATCTATTCCAGAGTCTACCCTTTTATGTTTTT
This sequence comes from Hypseleotris bucephala, assembly GCA_036025885.1. Classification (NCBI taxonomy): domain Eukaryota; kingdom Metazoa; phylum Chordata; class Actinopteri; order Gobiiformes; family Eleotridae; genus Hypseleotris; species Hypseleotris bucephala. Next base: position 4,602 of record JAVQKG010086621.1, read on the forward strand.
GTTATTTTCCCCGTTTGCATGTAGTTCCTCATCAGAACCACCTGCACAAGTCTCTCCATCCAAAACATGGAAACTGAAAAAAAAAAAAAAAGAGTTAAGTGACTGCCTTTTTTCTCCTCAAATTATGCTGTGAATTTTACAAGAATTTATTTTCCCTTTGGATATGTTTTTATACCAAAGCAGTTGTTTTATAGCATATAGGTGTCTGTAACCAATAATGTAGCAGTTCACCACTTTTGACGCAAAGTTTATCAAGATCTTATTTTAACGTCAATACAAACAGCTGCAATATATTACTTTAGCAAAACTGGAGACCGTTGTTGAGACCGTTGGCTATTGTGTATTCTGGCCTAATTTGTTTGCAACATTTTACCAAAACTGTTTCCATATTAATTGGTAGATTATTTTGGGAGTCTTTTAAATCTTTGGTATGTTAGAGAATTTGGTAGTTACTCTGCAGGCTCCGGAGTAGCAACATAGAAACTGATGGTTAAAAAAGGAGACTAATGCGTTCTATTTCTGTGATGTCGTTTTTCTTTTGCCCCCATCATACTATTTCAAAGGGTTGTGCTGCCTTTCATACATCATTTGGTCAACTTGGCTATCCAGTGCTAAGAAGCCAGACATTGTCTTGGCAGGGTAAGGATATTTGTGGCAAATCAGTTTGTGTTGAATTGTCTTGCTCTGAAATGGTAGGGCAGATCCCCATGATTGTTGTCCTATTCAAAGGGAAAGGGAAGTCCGTCAGCCCACAGTCAACATGCTTTGCCCAGGCAGACATGCATGTCCTTAAAGCATAGTCAATTGTTTTTGTTATTTCAGGGATTTTCAAGTGCTTTCTGTCTTCTGTTGCTCATTTAACCAGTTTTCAAATAAAAAATCCTGCCGACCACTACTTTCAAATTAAGGGCAGGCCACGAGTCATGCTGTTGTCATTTTGAAGGAGAAACCATCCTAAGAAATCATGCTTGGTATTTCCACAAATGCAAATGTAAAGCTACCTATTTAGAGATTGGGGTTTATCTGGATGTCAAGGTTAATTGCAAATTTGCAATCATTTTCATACCCCACAGAATTTGAGACATTTAGAAATGGTCAGTGGTTTTAATACTGGCTCTCATACTGGTACTAAACATTCCAAAAATAAAGACTGATAAAATAAAAAATTGACTGCAGTGACTAGTAAGTGTGCGCCTATTTCAGATCATGCTGATTGACCTCTTATTTAGAGCAGTTGTCATGAAATGCAGCCCCTTTTTAATAGTTGAAATAGAATTTATGTATATATTTATATTTTTTTAATAAAGGAAGTATAGAACTCACTACCTTGCTCCTGCTGGTATGTTGATTATGTTTGTCAATTTGGTGACCATTCAGTGGGCAGGAACTCCTGTTTTCTTAGTGGCAAAACCTTGCCTTTTGGCAAAGGTACTTGACTACATCAGGACAACACTATGAGGTAGGGTTTGAATCAAACAGGGAAAGCTAGATCTTCAAACCTTAATAATTTTCACAGGGTATATTGTAAGTGCATGTACATCACAAACCTTACTTTTTGGTTATATGAAAAGCACATGGTTGAAAAAAGGTTCCATCTTTCATAAGCCTGTTGAGTTTGTGAGTTTTTCACAAACATACTTGTTGACATATCTGAACACCCAGTAGAAGTTGAAATACTTATTTAATTTAGAAGTTTCCCTTTCATTTTTATTTCACATTTTTCCACTTTTGTTGTACATGCAACATGCACTATAGAATTGAACAGCATGGGGGAAAGGATAAGTCCATGTATCCACAGATTGTAAGATCTAGTCAAGAATTTGCTGTGTTTATGACAATGCCCTTTGTATTATATTAAGACAGTCTTATGTATGATATATAAAAAGAAGTTAATTGAATTGTTTTGTGTCTTTATTGCTCTATCAATATCAACTAATCAACGCGAACAATACAAGAGTTTAACGTTGTGGAGGTATGACCAACACATTCTATTACATACTTAATATGACGTCCGGTGCTCATAGCTGGACTGGCTCGTTGGTCTAGGGGTATGATTCTCGCTTCGGGTGCGAGAGGTCCCGGGTTCAAATCCCGGACGAGCCCTCTAGCATTTTGAACAGATCTGATATCTGGGTGTTCGGGTGATGCAATTTCTCCCAAAAAAATCTTAAAACGTGAACGCTGCCTGGCATAAGTCAGTTCTACCAGATTCAATACAAACCAGTTTGTGCAATTGTGGGCATATGTGCTACTATGACATTATAGAGTGCACAGTTTTTTCATAACACGACATGAGTATAATGAATGGGTCTGCTGATCAAATAATGTAACCTTATTTTTGCTTGTAAATAAAGAAGAAAACATTGGGCTCGTCCGGGATTTGAACCCGGGACCTCTCGCACCCTAAGCGAGAATCATACCCCTAGACCAACGAGCCGCGATGACACAATTACGGACCTATTTTCTTCATAAATATCTACATTACATCGATTACAGGGAGAGCATTTGTTGGACAGGGAGACTGATTTTCTGTGGAGGAAAACGCAAATTTTACTAACTATACTGCCAAACTAAAGTTAAAAAGAAGAGCTCGCACATCAAAAGCGCAATCAGTTATGTATCTATGCGCCAGAGGAAGTGCAGCGTCGAAGCATCATCCGGTTTCATGACGAACAACGTACGGTCTTTATGATTGGGTCCCCTTTGCCCAAGCAGCAAATCATCAACTGCTCAGAGTTTCAGTGACGTTTTACCACCGACCAATCCAGAAAGGAGAGGCGGGACAACATTTAGCAAAGCAATCTATTCAACCGTTTTAAATGCGGCCAGACAAATGTTTTATGAGGGCTATTTTTTCTTTATGCACCTATAGGTTTGTTCCAGCAAAATAGCAAATCTCCATATCTTTATATTACTGCTGCTAACTTTAGTTTGAACAAAGCTGCAAAACTTAAATCTGCTATCGTTAGCCACCTTTGCGCGATAGCCTAAACATGCCCAATTTTTGCGCGGCCCCAAACTGTACTCGGAAGAGTACGGAGTCCGAGTTAGCGTTTTTTCGATTTCCACGGGATCCGGAGAGGTAAGGAAGCTGCTGTAACTTTGTAAATACAACACAAGTCAAAATAAAATCATTAATGTCGCAATGCGTTGCTATTTTAACTCTATAAAATGTACATATTTGAACCTTGTTTATGTTTTAGATGCAGAATCTGGGTAGAAAACTGTCGCAGGGCAGATTTAGAGACCAAAACATCAGACCAGCTGAACAAGCATTACAGACTCTGCGCCAAACACTTTGATCCAGCAATGGTGACCAAAACGGTACCTGTTTGATTCTGTGAACTCATGATTGTCATTAACATAGTTGTATATTTCATCTAAGTTTTACCTTATGCTTTCTGTTTGAAGAGTCCATATAGAACGGTGCTGAAAGACTCAGCAATTCCCACAATATTCGATCTGACAAGCCACCTCAAGAATCCTAACACCATGAGACATCGCAAGCGGATCAAAGAACTGGTAAGAAAATGTTGTGTGTGTTTAAACTACTCACTTTTGAGTTTCTGCCTTTCAGTGTATTCTGTTTTATTTAATTTTAGACTGAGGAAGACATACAAAGAATTAAAGAAAGGCAATGTAAGTTTGAGTTGTAGATATTGTTAATACAGCTTAAGTTCACTAAGCTCAACCAGTTCTGTTTTCTCTACAGTGGCATCCTCTATTGATCAGCTTGCAAAGAAAGAAGCAGTCGTTGAGGAAAGCAATGACGAGCCTCAGCTGTCTGCTGAAGAGAAGGAGTATCGGGACTTTCTCCGGTCTCTGTTTGAGATTGTGCTCCTGTTAGGGAAACACAGCATCCCTTTAGCCACTGACCAGGGATCACAGTCTGGACACAAGTCAAACTTCCAGGCTCTGCTCGATATTCGCATGAATGGTGGAGATGAGGTTCTACGCAAGCGTTTTCAAGCCACTGCAGTAAACGCTGAATACCTTTCTTTAACACAGCAGAACCAGCTTTTGGATGTCTGTGAAAATACAGTGAGAGAAGAAATCCTAATGGAGGTCAGAGAGAGCCGCTTCTTCTCCCTTGTTACAGGTGAACTGGTTGAATTCGCCGGGGAAAGCCACCTGCCTCTGTTTTTGCGATTTGTTAATCAGAGTAACGCCGTGAGAGAAGAGTTTTTGGATTTCGTCTTATTCAAAGGCGACGAGGCTGCGATCGTGGAGAGGCTAGAGTCTCAGCTGACCGAGCGCTGGGGTCTAAGTATGGAGGACTGTCGCGGCCAGGCCCATAAAGCCTCAGGGTCCATATCCACAAAGATGAAGGCAGTCGCTGTGTTGCTTATGATGAAGTATCCACTAGCTTTACACATGCACAGCTCCAGTACTGCGCTGAATATGCACTTGGCTCATAGTTTACCTTTTCCTAACGTTCAGATTCTTATGGAGACCCTGAAAAGTATTGATGCTCTTCTTAAGTTTCCCTTCACATTAGATGAACTCAATAAAGCCATCTCCAACTATTACCTGAAGAATGAGAAGACAACGGCTTTAATCCAGAACTGTGCCTCTGACTGGACAGCTCAGCACCATGTTTTTGATGTGCTTTTAGAAGTTCTGGCTCCACTTGTGCTCACTATTGACAACATCATGGACAACGCTGATGGAAAGTTTTCTGCAGATGTGATGGCCCATGCATATGCAGTCACTGAGACGTTGACGGACTTTGAGATTATTGTGACTATGGTCATCTTAAAGAACGTGCTCACATTCACCAGGGCCTTTGGCAGGAATCTCCAGGGAGAAACAATGGACGTGTTCAGTGCTGCTAACAGCCTTACTGCTGTCATGCATTCACTAAATGAGGTGAATGATAATATAGATGTGTATCATGAGTTCTGGTATGAGGAGGCCCTGAATGTGGCTGGTCTTTTGGGTGTTCATGAAAAGCTTCCCAGACTGTTTGTTAGGAAGCAGCGTGAGTCTGATATGGGTGAAATCCCACCCGAGGCCTATTACAAAGAGTATGTGACCGTGCCTGTAATCTGCAGCATCATGCAGGAGGTGGAGGACATGTTCTCTGATAGTAACCTGAAGGCTCTAAAGTGCCTCTCTCTGGTACCAGGCATCATGGGGCAGATGAAGTTTAACACAATGGAGGAAAACTATGCAGACGTTTACCGCAGTGACCTGCCCAGCGCCGACACACTGACCGCTGAGCTGCACTGCTGGAGAATCAAATGGAAACACCGAGGTAAAGAGGTGCCTTTACCAAACACTATCCATGAAACCCTGCAGCTTCCTGATGTTAAATTCTTCCCCAATGTTAACACCTTCCTAAAGGTGCTGTCCACTCTACCAGTGCTGAAGTTGGTGGAGAATAATGATAATATGGCCATTGACCGTATGCAGGCCTATTTTAACAGCCTCCCCGCCTCTCAGTGGAACAAAAGCTTGGCGATGCTTAACGTAAATACTCATGTCAAATGTGACCTGGACGTGATGGTGGATAAATACTGCAGGCTGTACCCAGAAGATGAGCCTGGATCAGAGTCCGAAGGAGGAGCTGAGGAAGAGGCAACAAAATCATAAGATGCCTCAAACTTATATGACTGTTTATAGTCATATCCAATGTACAAGCTATCAAATTATATTGAAACAAATAATCTTAACAACTAAAAACCATGAACAGTTGTGGTTATCTTTGTGACTTTGTGAAATTAATGTTATGTTATGTTTTCTTTAAAAAAAATGTAAATTTTAAAACGTTCGGTCAGTGTTTTTACTTTATGGGTTTCATTACTTCCATTGCTTAATTTGTGACCGTGAGCTCAATAGAAAGTTTCCTTGTGTTTTTTATGCTGTCCACAAGAGGGAGCACTCACACCTCTGTTGGCAGCATCTGGACAATGAGCTGAAAAAACTAGAAGTAAAGAAAAAAATTCAATTTCCTGCAAATATATATATAGTTATTGCTGTGACTGGTTTCTCATGGATATATTACACGTTGAATATTTTAAATCCAACAGTTTAGTTAAAATCCAAACACAGCAGTGAGTAGTTCTCTAAATTTAAAACTAATCGGTTGTCTGCATTTGCAGCATTATAAATTTAAAGTTTTGAGTGATTGGTGTAATAAAGTATTTTATATCAACACTTTTGGCGTTCGTGCTTTATGCATCCTGCAAAACATTTTATTTTACTGTCCCTTCCTCTTGGCAGCAATGGGTTAAGCCTGTTTTGTCTCTGCGTGGCCAGACGCTGACATACTCAGGTGATAGTTCGCGGTGCAGACCCCATGCATTTGAAGGCATCGTGCAAATGTGGGTGGGGTCGTTCTGATGCGCAACCAGACACAAATGTGCTCCTCACGGCAAAACCTCAAGTGCTTTTAACTCGTGGCTGCTCTGTGTTACGTCTTATAGCCTATAAGAAAGTAGGACTGTCTCCGTCTCGTAAGTATAGCACATTTCTTTGCATTGTCTCTTTTTAACATGGCATGGCCGTGCATTACGCGTGCTTGCTGCATCAATCGTTTTTGGAGCGAGCTGGACAAAGCGGACATCGCGGTGCCTTTGGTTTTTACCAAATACTCGGATGTGGCGGAGGTTCAGCATGTGGCTCATCATCCGCAGCCCAGGCCGACTCGGGCCGCTGCCATCGCCATAGAAACCCAGCCTTATCCCGTGGAAGCGGGGCAGGCAGCTAAGGCACCGCCCGCGAAAGATGGCTCTACTGCGTCCGTCATGCGTCAAGACTTCAAGGCGTGGAAAGTGCGTCCCGAGCCCAGCTGCAAACCCAGAAACGAGTACCAACCATCACCGGGCCCCTTCATCAATGAAACCCAGTATCAGAAAGACTACAAACCCTGGCCTATCCCCAGGAAACACGACCACCCCTGGATCCCTAAAAGCGGGGAGATGGACAGTGGCCCCGAGAAGAGTGAGCTAGAGGAGAAGATGCATGAAAAGGAAACGAAAGGTCCGAAGAGAGGGCCGTCCGAGGAAAGAAAAGCTGCGGAGAAAACCGAGAGCCAGGTGTGCGCAGAAGTGAGCGCCGAGCAGCGGAAGGGCAGAGCGGCGGCCGACGCACTCAACAGACAGATCAAAGAGGTCATGTCCACATCCAGTAGTTACAGGTACACTGGCTCATTAGTTTTATACATAGGCCTATTGCACATAACTGGAGGCTCTTATATGCATTCCCTATATGGTCCCCTTTTTCCGGTCTGCTATATCAAACTCATCCGTGTATACTGTATTGTAATTGCTCATTGATGAGCATCTCTAGTTTCATCCCCTGTGATGCTCCAAAGCAAACTGATATGAGCACAGATAAGGGCTGAGTTATTGATTTGTTTGCTCGATCCTAATAAATGAAGGCTCTGAATCCAATTATTGACTCTCTATCTTTAAACACAGTTTCCCAAATTAAATTAAAGTTGTACAATTAGTACAAACTTCGTATACCATGGTCTATAGTATTTCCATCTTGTAAATCTAACATTTTCCTAAAGTCAAACCATCAAAAAGATTTATAGGCTATTTAAGATTTAGCCCTCATAGAAAATAGGTTACAGATTATGTTACAAAATGATAGAAAGCCAATATAGTGTAATAAATTGTACATTCGATAAGGAAACTCAAATTTCACAGATCACAGTAATTATAAACCCGAGACATACTAGGCTATAGTTTATGCTAAGACTATTCCAGTCACTTTGCATCCTTTTTCAGCTTCCAGTAACTTAACAATAATATATTTATACAGTAGATATGCATTCCATTCATTCTGTTTCTCTATTTGTGTCACAGGACAGAGTTTAAGACATATAAAGATGTGAAACCTGTAAAGGCAATCAAACCTCCCTCTCAGTACAAGCCTCCTGTGGAAGAGACCAGTCTGGAGACCAGCTACAGCGCCACGTTTAAAGGGGAGCAGGTCAAGGGTCAGTCCAACGACAACAAGCAGCTGGAGCGCCGCAGGATACGCAGCCTGTACAGTGAACCCAGCAAGGTGAGACTATTGAAGGAACAATATTTAGTTGTTATTCTAAGGCCCCTTGGTTAGTGTTAACTGAAACACATCTCTGCAATTCTGTTATAGTTGTAAGTGCCATTAAGATAATATAAGATAAGATAAGCTTTTATTGTCATTACACGTACATTACAGTAGAAATGTAAAAATGACTAAGGACCACTGTATGGTGGTGTGTTCATAAGGCCACTCCTTCTCATTCCTGTAGGACTTCTCAGAGACTGATCTGCTGTAGTCAGGTGTGTTTTCTATTTCTTCTAAAGGTATGGAGACTGCACAAATGTGCATACTAAGATCGTATGCACTAGACGTGCCAATTTTGTCACTAGTTTCCAAATGCAATTCTCTCCAAATTGTTAGACACTTTCCACTGTTTGTTCATGTTCCCGGCCCCACAACGCACCACCACCTTTCACTTCTAGGGTTTATGAAAGAATGCAGCATTATGAGTAAAAGTTCTGTTGCATCTGCTGAAGTCATTCTTTCGTAATAATCACACATTTTAAGCACAGAGCAATATGTCGTATCTACATTTTATTAGTATAATAAAAGTTGGAAAGTTGGAAGCGTTGAGTGCTAAATGAGTTCTACAATGTTTTTTTACTTACAGAGGAAACAATTTACTTGAAGGTATTTTACACAAGGTTCATCATTTGGAATTTAGAAAAAGCATGCAATAGAACTAACTGCTTCTCAACAGAGTATGTACCTTTGGCCATCCATATGCATCCATGCACATACATGTACATGTATGAACTCAAGCTTGTGAAGCACACAATATACCACAAAAATGGATTTGCCAAAGTCAGTGTGTAGGGTTAAGGGACTTCAGAAATGTGAATACATTA
>JAVQKG010086622.1:0-10196 GCA_036025885.1 Hypseleotris bucephala
CAATATACTGTGTTTTGAAATTAAGATATATAGGACCGTAGTGTCATGAATACACAAAGAGGTACATGACATTTTTGAAAAAAAACAAAAACTGTACATGCAGCATTTTATGAAGTGCAGTGACTGTAGCAAAACCTGAGGTTGTAAGGAGCACAATAAAACCTTTTGAAACCTTTTTATCCAAATAAAAACATCCTTTCCTTGGCCGCATCTGTGGGCAGAAGATCAATCCAAGCTATTGTAAAGCATTGTCACCCATTGTGAAGAATAAAAACAACATTTTTTCCTTCAATTTCTGAATGAATTTCTGATGTGCTATTATTTTGCATCCACTTTTAACACAATGCAATCAGTTGTCCCTCTCGATGCCCATTTGTCAACCCCTGCAGTGCTATCCTGGCCATAATGAGACTTAAATGCAGTGGTCTAAATCAAGCACAAGTGAACTGGGGAGAGCAAGAATCAAAGAAGAAACTGGAGAGCCACAGTATACTAGGGATATATTTTATAAACAGTAGGGCCCCCATGCCGAGCTGCTATCCAACATATCGCTGATTTCTTTTCTTTTCACTCCATTGCTCCAGGGCTGACAGACCTCCACCGCCTTGTTCTTTTAGAAACAGATGTACCCCTGTTTCACCAATTAGACGGAAAGGAAAGTCATGAGAAACTTCCGTAGAGTCAGTCTAGCAGTTTGCAGTTCCCAAGTGTCCAAGAACTATATCCATACTATCATCCACTATGCACACAGTATGGGAGCTGTACTGTGTTATATGAAGGATGTAGTCTGATGGCAGAAAAATCCACAATAAAAATAACATTAATTGAAGCTCAAAAGCACCACCAAGCATAGAAAACAGTCTGTGTTGTTAAAAACAAAGCAGCTAATCATTTTTAATTAGACTCAATGGCATCAAGTGGCATCCAAAGTAAAATAAAGACATTCATTCACATTAAATGCTTCTTAAAGCCATGTGGTTGGGCTCATATTAGGTTTTCTACAGGGAGGCCATTTACTGCAATTGTTGCTCATATTTGGAAGTCATCACTGTAACATGGGAATTACTGATTTGGCTTTAACGATGTTATGTAATTGTTAATAGAGCTCATCTCTTAATGATAGCCAATCAAAACATGTCACACCATGAAACAACAACTATATTTATTGTTCATTATAATCGTATTATCTTTTCAGACACTTCAAGGCAACCTGTCTGATGACTGTTATTGTACTTTCCCTTAGGATTCACAGGTAATTGTAGAACTAACCAGCAACTTTGGGCCTTAGACAATCCAGGCCCTTGTGAGTTACAAAGTACACACTGGCAGACAACCATTCACTTTTACATCCATTAACAGTAAAAATTCAGAACACTCCTCCCTAACCACTCCGCCTCTGTGAATCCACATTTTACTTCCTTTTAACGATAAATTGAACAGTTTACATAACTATCCACTATTTGTTTTCTTTTATTTTACTAGCCTATGTCTAGTTTCCAGCATGATTCAGCATTGACTATACCTTTATATTATTGCATCTCCACCTCCTCCAAGAACATAACAAGCATTCTTCACAATAAATTACATAATATAATAACACCATTGTTCAGACTTTTAAGATCTACGGAGACAAAAATATCAAATGGAGTGACTGGCAGGACTTTTCCCCCAGAGAGATGTAGGCAGAAATATAAGAATACAAATGAATGTCTAGACAGTGGAAGCAGTCTGAAGCATCACCAGATCTACACCAAATTACCCCGCTCAAGGAGAAAAGGGCCCAGCGAGTCATTTAAGTGCCTTTATTGTAGCTAGACCACTCAATTCTTATGCATAACCAAATCTGGCTTCCCGCTTTATAAATTTCCTTGCCTTAACAAAAGATGCATGATGATAAATGAGCCTAGCAGAACTTTCAGAGATGGGATTATGTAGGTTGTACAATGGTACTCACCCCATGAGAGGATCCACGGCTATTCCCTTAGGATTGTGCAGGTCTAATTGTACGATGGTGACACAGGTTTCTCCTCGCCGGTCACACACAAATATTTTATCACTGACTCGGTCCACAAAATAGAAGTTACCCGTCAACCAGTCCATGGCCATATGTTCCACATCTGAAAAGATAAAAGATGCCCTTATACAGTGGTTGTTAACTTTTTAAACCATGTACTACTTCTCAAAATATATCCGATATTCCAGTAGCATTTTATTAGACTGACATAAGCTAACGCAAATGTAGTCAGGAGGAATAGTAACAGCAGAGAGACTCAGCCTTTACTAAACCATGTCTAAACTAGGTTTAAACCAGGATTCAACAAGGTCTAAATTGAACTGAAATGAAGTGTAAACCATGACTTGATCAGGACTAAACCAAGACTACTTCTAAACGATATGTAAACAAGACTAAACCCACACATTCACAGAATACATTCAATGTCCCCCAATCAGAGCAAAATAATACAGAAACAAAGCAATTTATATATATATATATATATGTATACAAAAGACTTACACTAACACTTGAAAAAAGACCACAGAGTACACCACCACCATAATTTTTATAACCACTGTCTTATAAGTGAAAATCTTCCCTTACATATATATACCACAAGTCCTTAAGCACAAACTACAGTGTGCTACATTTAGCCTACCTAACAACATCTCAAATGAACAGGTTTGACATACTCGCTGCTGAACTTGGCACTGAACTAATGGACTGGTAGCTTTTGGCACCTAGTCTGTCTTCTTTTGTGAACATTTTATAGAAAACCCCATGTGTGCATTAATGTACCGATTACAGTTTTCAATCTCTCTAATGCACACCCCACACATTATCTAACAAGATAAAGACTACTGTACAGCCATATGTTGTAAAAAACCTGGATGGTGTAAGATGTTGTAAAAAGCTGTAATTTGTGCTTGGTGGGCCTTTTTTATATAATGGGTGTAAGCAAGTGATGGTGTTTACATAATCCAGTAATGACAGAGACATACATTTTTTGTCTTTTATGGCCTTTGCTTGAACACAAATGGGTTTTCTATGCAGTACATTTATAGTATTGCAAAGTCCTTATAGGTGATAATGGAGGAGATGTTAGAGTAGGCCCCAGGAAAAAGATCCATTATCTGTATATTGAATGGTAAAGTCAATACTCGGTAAAACACACACAGAAGCCACAGAACCCACTTTTTTTTTTTCCCTGAAAGGGAATCACTACTTATTTTTTTAGAAGACAGTATTTTATTAAACATATTTGTAAGGAAACAGTTTAGTTCAGTAGGTACAACAGGCATGTGGCTGATATATATACAAGGCTTATACAGCTTCTTGTGGGTTCGAATCTAGACTCAGTTTGTTGAATGTCACTCACAGCTCTCCTCCTTGATTTAATAATAAAATAAAATTTAAAAATAAAATAAAATGTAAAAATATAATTAGTATCTTTGTTTATGGTGCATGAATGGAAGATAGCTGACCAAAAAAAGGCTATCCCAACAATCCTGACTTATCTTTGCATGTGAACAAAAAAACTGAGATAATTAGAAAGGCGGCATTTGATGGTCTTGATCTAGACCATGATCACTCCCAAAATCTAATCAATTAGTCCTTGTGCCATTCTTGACCACCTCTGAAAATTTTATCCAAATCTGTCGCTTACAGTCGGACAGATGGATGACATCAAAAACATACTTCCTTAGTGGAGGTAACAAATAATTTATTGTAAGATGCACTATATATTTAGATATTGTACAGTGGCTGACCTGCTTTTCAACGCACCATTTTAATTCTGATTTTTAACCCTGGGTTCACATATGTAGGAAAATCTGAAGGTTGTAGCCGCGAGTAACCTTGTGCTGTATAGGCATTTTTAACCGTTTACTGTGTTGAATGTTTGTATGCATGGATCAGAAACCCCTGAGAAGACAAGAAAAATGCTCTTTACATAACAAAGAGTGAGCAGTCTGCAAGTTTGAAGGACAGGCGCAGAGCAAAGGTAAGTGTCGAAAGCCACAAAGTCCATTACCCACACATGTAAAGAGATGAGTGCAGTTTGAAGGGAAAAAGAAAATAGACACAATAATAGACTACATTTTAGTATGTAGCATTGTGGGATTGGAAAGGTTGTAAAAAATCACACACTGATAATTCACCCAGGAAGTGAAGTGTTCGGCCCAAAGACACAATAGAAATATGAACTGCCATTGCTTCCCATATTCTTACAATAACACTATTTTGTCAATTGAAAAAAAGTGTCATTGTGCAATATTATCTATGATTAATAAAATGAGAAGTAAAATACATACGTTGTAGATTGCGTTGTGTTCGAATCTCTTGTTCTCGGGTGAATCCTCGCAGGTTCCTGGTCTCAGCACAGCGCAGTGTCCCGGATGTCTCTGTGGACAGGACCCAGCAGACTGTCTCCTGACTGTGTTGGAAATCCATAGACAGTGTCCCATTAGCACTGAGAGACCGCAGGGGCTGTAGGCCAGTCCCATTTAGACTGGTGATGACTATTCGACTGGAGCTGCCAATGAGGAGCACAGGCCGACTCTCACCAGGATCTGTAAAAAAAAGCAATGAAGAGGTTAGGTTATGGCTTTGTTTGTTATAGGCTGGGTTGTCTGATTATTATTACTATGGAAATGCACTTTTGAGAATATAATATACACTATTAAATCCTAGAATCATTTTACACTAACAAACTAATGTCACCACCACCCCTTTACTCCATTTGATTAAATTTTAGCAAGTAAGACGTTTTCTGCTTTTAAAGATAAAGCTTTTTAATAACTTCTAAATTTTAATAACTTTTTAAAAATAGTTTCAATCATAGTAGCGCAAGTCAATGTTTTCAAATCAGCAAACAGAATAACTAGTACAACTATACAGCACAAACAGATATTGCTTCCAAGTACAAGACTAGGTTAAATTCTTAGTTGTCAGGCTGTCCAATTATGAACTATGAATTAATTATACGAAGGGCCCATTTTCACATAATTTGGCAGGGAGTAAGATCGAGGCACTGAGGAGGAATACACACTCTGCTAATGAAGTCCAAAAAGACTTTAGAGATTAGAGATAGAGATAGAGAAAATACAATCCATGAGAATTAATTTAATGAACATTTTACAGACTTGGACTACAGTACCAAACCATAGGCTACAATCTCACATATTTAATAATCATGTATGTATACGTATTGACCCCTTTTATAACTTATAAAATGATTCAGGCAGGTGTTAAAAACTACAGTAAAGGTGCATTATGTCCGTTCATCTTAAGCTGGCATTTTGTAAACTCAAAATAAAGTATAGACCAATAAAATACATTAAAAACTAAAAGATATCTTACTCTTTTGAAAGTTATCTATTTAACACTTTTAAACAACATCTAAACAGTACTGCAGCTCAGAATATCATATTTTTTCTCAGAAGTCTATTTGTGATTATAAGAGAGTCCTTGACAAACCGATTTCAGTGTTCTTGATAGTACACAATTCAACAAGAACAACAATTCGGTAATACTGAATAATAGCAGATTAATTTTGATATTTGGGCTAAAGTATTTCTTCACATTGCTTGATCTATTCACTCCTCTGATTTGTGTTGACGTCTTAACCACAGAGTTCCTGCAAAGTCAAATTATGTACAAAAGGAACAAATAGAATAAATAAAAAGTTTCCTTTCAATTTAGTCAGATGCAAAACAAAAATGCAATTAGACCAAGACACGGCCTCCTAACACGAAAACACTGCTTTAACGTCTATCCTGGACTCAACCTGTTTTGAATGTTTTTTTTATCTGCTGCTGCTCGTCATCTTTTGGTCTCAGAGAGCACTATGTGAGATTTATATTCATGAGCTTTTACAACTAATGCTAACCCCATAGTTACCCAAGTATCTGCTAAATTAATATTAATGCATGTGAGCATTGGGTTCAGTTAAGTTTATGGGTAATCATATTCAGTTTATTCCTAGTAGGACTCCAGTCACATTGATTAAAAGCACACTAGTGGGAGCTCTCCCTTAGCTAGGTGTGTTGTGCCTCCAGCAATTTGCAACCCATATATGCCACTGTCAACATACTGAAAAAAATCTATTACACTTTATGGTTCAATGCTGGAAACACATTTATACTAGGTTATGCTTGTTTATTTGAGACAGAGGAAGACCACCGGGATGCAATGACTGCTTTTGTTGCTTATACACACAGGTGGTGGTAAGCTGCCATTGTAGCCACAGCTATCTTGGGGCAGAGGGACAGAGATGTGGCCATACCTAACCTAGGACCTCTATGACTACAGTCAAAGATAACAGATTCGTGTAGACAAGGTGGGTGGAGGGTCTTGCCCTAGGACACAGCAGCAGTGCAAACTAGGCAGAACTCTAACCACCTTCTGGTTATTGAACAACTCGTACTAACAGGCTATTTAGATAATTGGAACACAGTTGTTATCCCTTTATGTGCCACTGTCACAACATCCCTCAATTAAAAATCTATTTCGCATTATGCTTTGAAACTAAAAAACAAATTCATGCTAGGGAAGGTTAAGCTTGTTTATTTATAATTGCAAGACCACCAGAACACAATGCCCACTTTATAGTTGTTTTTTCTAAGTAGGTTATTTTCCTCAACAGAAGTATTTGTTACAAGAATGCTGCATTTACATTAATCAGGGTGATGCTGGCCATTGTCTTCGAACAAAATACTCTAGACTGCTCCCACTTAAAATCTCATGCTCATTAATTTGATCATTATCCGGGCCTGACCATGTCCCACCATTCCCAAGTGGTGATAGATGTGGTCACTGCTAAACCCCATTTATCTTGCCCTATACGTGCAATGCTGTGGGTGATACGGTACAGTTCAAGTCTAGTTGAGCGAAGCAAAGCCTAGTTTATTATTAGCAATACATACTATGTAGATTATGTTGTTTGTGATGCTCACCTGAATTTGCAAATTGCAACACTGTGCAAAAGTTTTAGTGAAGTGTTAAGAAATGCAGTAACAATGTTTTCAGTGTTGTCTCACAAAAGCAAAGACACCAAAATATCAATCTTTGGTTTTGATTTGGTTGACCATCTGGATCTAGGTTTTTTACAGTATCTTACCATTATGACATAAGCCCAGTAAGCTTTTGGCTTTCTTCACCTACAATCACAAACCTAATCAAAACATCACTGAGTCTTTGTAGATTCAGCACAAGGAGATATAAAGGTGTGCGCTGACTACAACCACTGATTAAATGATGGGAATAACCTTACTTGTCATTGCTAAACCCGATTCATCTTGCCCTATAGCCGCTCTACTATAGATGATAGAGTCTAGCTGTTTATTAATAGCAATGAAACATACATACTATGCAGATTATGTTGTTTTACGCTATAGAGATTGCTCACCTTGTTTAGCTTTGCACGATCTCCCGTCAGACTGGAGGCTGTATCCTTCTGTGCAGCTGCAGCGGTACGACCCGTAGGTGTTGGAGCAGGTTTGGCTGCATGCTCCGTACATGGCACATTCATCATGATCTTATGGAAGAAAAAAAAAGTGGAAAGAAAGTCATTTGTAACAAATTAGGTGTGCTCAAACATGACCCAAATACATAAAGTCTACTTAATGTGGCCTCACTCCTGGCACCTCAGGCATAATTACTTTTATAACCAGCGAGGCTGCTTTTGAAACTGCTGCAGCACCTTGTAAACTCCTCTTATGTCGCTCTGCAAACAGGATCAAACTCAGGTAGATACTTTGTCAAAGCTAGTCGTGGGGTATATTTATGCAATTTTATGCCGTTAGTAAGAAGTCTAAATAAGACACTGCAAATCAAAAGGCCCCTTCTTCAGCTGTCATCATTCAGGCTCAAAGCATATGCGTCGAGCAAATGTTTCCTCGTTCCCAAGGCGGAGTGTAGCAATATTTAGTCAATGGCCCAGCTAATTCTCTACTGATATGGATGGAGTCCTTTAGTGGCCTACAAATGTTCATTTGAATTGCCATAGATTTTAGTATAGGCTAATATACACTGGGGAAAAAGCACAGTCTGAAAAATAAAATGATCAAACTTGGATTTTGTGTAATAGTTTTATCTCTATGTGACCACAAAAATGGCTGAACTGCTGTTAACTAATTTACTGCATGTTTAAACTGTACTGTACTTTTAAAGCTAAACTCAATCCAACATTCTTGAGGAAAAAAAACGCAAATAAATTAGAAAAATAAACATCACTTAACACATGACTCACTGCTATAGCTTTTCATGAATTGAGAAAAACAGGGCCTTTGGCTAAACTTTGCCATCTCACGCCTGTAACATTAACAGAAAAAAAGAGCTGATCTATGAAGTGTATACACTGTACATGATGTGTGCATAGATGCATACTGTATGTGTCTAAGCTTTAATGTGGTTTACATGTAGACCCAGCTACAGACAGATGGTTCTCGTATACACTGAGCTTCCTGCTTATTCATGTGAAGGAAGTCTGGCTGGGGGCACACAGTAAAGGTTGTTGAGGGAGAAAAGTGGATGGAAGTGGGAGATGCAAGCAGGTGGGGTATGGTATTAATATTAATATCTGTAAAGACCACTAAACAAACAAACTGAAGATTTACACTACAATGCGCTATATTTTAAACACATCCTGAATGCAAATGAATTCTTCAGTTGTGGAACTCACTGTGTAACTTACAAGTACAATTTATTGAAAAAGTAATTGTATGTGTAAATATAACTCTGAATTTGGATGAGTTGAGTCCTACCTCTGCAGCTGGTCCCGTCCTCTCCGACCTCAAAGCCGTCGGCGCAGAAACAGAAGGTGCCGTTTCTGGTCATGATGCAGCCGTATCGGCACCGGAGCTCGTGGCACGCTGACAGCAGCTCTGCGGGGAACAACGAGAAAGACGAAAATTTATGAGAAGAGCAGAAGAAAAGGCCGTGAAAGGCGAGGTGAACTGGGAAATGACTTTTTGATTTTGGAAAATTACATTCAGTTTGTGTGCTTCTTTTTGTGGAGGCCTATTCAGTCACTTTCTTATCGGTACACACAAGGTGGAAATATTTTAGCTGGCCATTACGCATTTCTGTGTAAGAACAAATTAATGCAAAGTACTGGGAATGAAATAATGAGGGAACAGTACAGAAAGAAAAGTGAAAACTGCTCTGAGAAATACAGCACACTAAACTTTTATTAGTTTTCACTTAAGACATTGGTACAGACAACAAGAAATGACCATGACATATACTGGAAGGATAAGAAAAGATCAAGCTTAAGACATACTAAATTGTGTAAGTCCTGACAAACTGACTTTAAATTTACTGGTATGGATAAAACAGGATACAGGAACAGATAATCATTAAAAAGGCAGCTAATTGTAAATGATGTACAATAGGGTGCATGACACAATGGCAAAGTTACAGCAAAAAGGACTCTGTAAGCATTTGATGTGGAATTTGTTTTCCTTTGGAAGGTTTTCTAAAGATACTTTTTGGCATTTTTTGGCATAAAGTTAAAAAAATATAAACTTCTGCTTATGTAACATAGCATCACACTATAGTAAAGTTCACACAAACTACTCCACACAGTTTGCCTCCTCCTGATGATCTATGGTGATGTTGAACAATGCTGATGAGCAGATCTAAAGTAATAGCAGCCCTGTGTGCCACTGTTACACTTGACACCCTGATTGACTGGTCGCACCCAGGAAGTGCCAACGCAGTCATTTCCCATGTATTTTTAGAGCCCTCTGTACAACAAGAACTTAAGTAAAAAAGAACAAAGGCTGGTTAATTATAGCATGAATGAATACTCAGCTGAAAGAATGGCACAATTGAAAGTAACACCCTCCAAAAATAAAGACTTAGCAATAATGATACGATTTTTGAAGAATATTAATTAAAGCTGAATTTAGACTAGACAGAGTTGATGATTGTTCATATTCCTTAAAGAATTTACTTTACATTCAGTTTGCATATTTAGCATGAAGCAAACAATGTCTTATTTTGTTTTTAGGTAACCCCTATTTGAGCTAATTCTGCCTCAAACTCAAACAAGAATCTTAAGAATCTCCTTTGGCATTACATTTTTAGACTGCCACTCACAGGATCATACATAGAATATGCACGGGCCCCCCCGGGCGCCGGCGGGGGGGGGGGGGCGGGGGCGGGGGGGCGGGGGGGGGGGGGGGGGGGGGGGGGG
>JAVQKG010086653.1:0-10237 GCA_036025885.1 Hypseleotris bucephala
GGTTCAGTACACAATTTGTTTCACTAGCAGTATAACTGGATGTTTACATTCTTCCGATATTCAACAAAAGAGATTTGCAAATACTGACTTTGACAGAAATTTTAACTTGGTATCTTTATGTTTGTTTGCTTTTTCTTTTATTTGACAGACACACAACAGCTGTAAGTAACTTTGTGATGCGGTTTATGACTAGCATCAGAAAACATTGTCAGAAGAAAGAGCATCATAACCTGACAAAATAAGATATTCACTGTTAAATAACAGTCACATGTTTGTTCTCCACAGTGTTTTAGTTTCTATGTTTTTTTCACTCAAATATATAGAGTACATGTGTAGCATCATTAGCGTGCCCACTGAGCACTTGACTCACAATTCGCTCAAGGGTTACTATTGAACCAATCCATCGAACACAGCGCCCCAGTCACGCTGTCATATGTTTTTGCATGTGGTTTACCAGGCGCTGTCCAGCTGTCAGCTCAACTTCCTGCTGCTATGAATGCAAACTGTTGAAAAAGCATGCATGTTTATGTTTTGGGTCGATCCTATCCAACAAGGAAAGAGAAGTAGAAAGCAGATATAGCCGTGCAGATAAAAAAGCATGCATTAAAATGTTGAATCCATTAAAGAGCAGCAGATTGGCTCCGAGCGTGTTTACCAAATCCTTTGCTCTGTAATTGGCCTCTTTTAAAAGGCATTTAGTTGTAAAGATCATACGAGAAACAAAAGCTACCCACTTAATACACAAGGGTCATTATTCTCCATGATTTGCTTGTTGCTCTCGTGACTGGTGGTTCACACAAGTATTTCACACTCCAGCTCTTCTTTGATGATTTTCGTTGTATAGTAGTGGGTGTCTGTTATAAGAAAGAAAAACCATCTGGCGGCTAAATGTCAGTGGGATCAACGGGGGCTGGCTAACCGAGCAAAAACCTACTGACACCTGTCATCATTCCGGGGCCAAGGAGGTGAAGACGGCATGCCCTACAAGTGACCTCTGCGTATACATCGACTTACCAAGTGCTGCTGACAAAAGTAACGAACTGCACAGAAAAAAAAGCAGAGGCTGAGAGACTGCAGCAGACCGGCGTTCATGTTTTAATCAAGTATGAGGCTAGGTTTTGACTTTGTTAGAGGCAGACATCTCTACTTCAACAGTTATTTTAAGTCTGTATATACACTCTGCTGTAAGACTACATTGCCCTTACTGAGTTGAAGGAGAGGCTTACAGCGCTAGTATCAGAATATCAAAATAGTGTGTTACTCAAAAAAGTATTCAAAGACTTCAGACCACTATAAAGGCATTGGTGATGTAGATAGGTACATATGTGGCCAGTTTGAGACTAACTAAGTCAATGCTGTAAAGGTCTGCACAGTGTGTTCAAGGTAGCCTATACTGTATGTGTTTTTGAATCACATCCTATCACTCACTTTTTCCCAAATTTTGTGTTGGTGTTAATGTATAGACCCTTCCATGAATGATCCATTAAATTAAGCATACTATGAGTCCCTTTCCATTCATTTTAATGGGATACATATTCAGTGCAACGTTTTGAGACAGTAAAATGGTTGTTGTCGGTATATTTGTTAAAAAGTACTGTTAGCTTCAAGATCTGCTAATCAGTTACAATGTTAACTTAAAGTAAGATTTGCTGTAAAAGGTGGACTGAATCCGAGGATACACTAACAAACTATTGTGGTGTTTCTGTCAGTAAGTGTCTGTAAGTACGTAGTATGTCCAGTAAAACTTAAATAGATAAAGAAAACAATTTCATTTAGCCTATCTTTTAGCTTAGTGCTAATATTTTATGTTAAACGCTACATCAAATAAAACGGCCAGGCGTCAGTAACTTTGCTAATGTTTTCTAAGTAGGCTCTGCCTTAACTTGCACGTAGCTGATATGGTGCAAAAACCACCTTGTTTTTTATACTTTTGATGGCTTGTGCAAATTTCTCCATTGAAAATACACAACAGTCCATTTCATTTCCGCAACACACTATATGTCTAATGCTTTAGAATGTTTACAAACACAAAAAAGGGCTATAGAAAACTGTGAAGAACCACACGACCTGTGCCTGAATTGTCGGTTACCTTTATGACCTTGTAATGTATTTTGTTTCCGATAATGTTATGTACCCATCCATTTTCTGTTTCATTTGTTGGTCCCCAAAGTGATTATTAGGTTTCCATCTTATCTTATTTTGCTATTGATGGAACAAAATATTTCCAACTCAAATGTCTATCTTTTACACGGCCCTTTACTGTAGTGCGAGTTACCAGGGGAAGCAGGCAGTGC
Source organism: Hypseleotris bucephala (assembly GCA_036025885.1). NCBI lineage: Eukaryota > Metazoa > Chordata > Actinopteri > Gobiiformes > Eleotridae > Hypseleotris > Hypseleotris bucephala. The sequence continues at coordinate 2,295 of JAVQKG010086653.1, forward strand.
AACGCTAGCCTCTGTGACACTTCCATGCTCTTCGATATTGAGTGCATGGAGCTATATGCTTTGTGACTTTATCTGATGATGCACAGAGGAAAGGGGAGCACTATCTATATATTGTTAAAACCAAGGCCTGTGGGCATTAAACAGCGAAATGTCAGGCCTGGGCTAAATTCAAAAGATAAATTATTCATAGGGAGCTCGGTATAGGCTGTGCATGAGGTCACCAGCAGAAGGGACAGTGCAAGATAGATCTAGACTGTAGACATACTAACTCTGACCACAAGGGGTCAGTAAATGGACAGTTACATTTCTTTTAGCGGAATATACAAGCATTCTGGGGCTACATTTACAAAACTTTTAACCCTAAAATGTAGTATCCCCTATTTTGACTGGTCTGCTCTCGCTTTTGGTTTTGTGTTTTTTAACTGTATCTGGTGAAGCACAGAGGAAAGAGGAGCTCTGTCTATATTGTTAACACCAAAGCCTGTGGGCATCAAATACCGAAATGTCAAGCTTGGGCTAAATTCAAAAAAGATGAATAATTCATACGGACCTCAGTAAAGGCTGTGCATGAGGTCACCAGCAGGACGCAGCCGAGAAGGAAGGACTTGACAGGAATCGGCCCAGGAGTGGTCTTACATCCCCCTGTTAGGCTGAGGGAGGGGGGTCATCTGAAGCAGCTGTTCAAGCAAGTAACTCACTCCGTCTGCCCAAAGATATAGATGTAAAAATGTGTGACAATAAATGTAGAAACATATATATATCCTCAATAGTAATTTGATTCTTGACAATGACAAAACAATCTAAATCTCTTCCTTCATTCCAATTTTTGTATTACCTCAATTTATGTGTCTAGGAAGCCCATCTCCTAACAAATGCATTTAATTTGGGGAGAACCCACGGTAAGAGAGTGAGTACTGTATATGCATACTCCACCCAGAGATGTCTGAATCCACTACTTACACAAAAAAAAGTAAAATGGTGCTCAACAATTTTTGCAGTAATCATTGACAAAATCTTTCATTGTCTCAGTTATGTAGATCAGTCCAATGAGAAATGATGTGCATTCAACTCCCATGGACTACAATTTTAGAAAGCTCGAATAAAATTTAGCATGTCCTGTTAAAGTATTTTTGCATTAATGGAAAAAATACATACTAACTGTGGTTTATATTTTTCAGTGTAGGGGGCAAGACCACAAACCACTATACTACCTACTCTAAATTAGTAATTTTAAAGAAGTAAATGGCCAATAGTCATCAGTCAGTATGTCTTTGTCTCAGCCTTGCAACTATCTGACCACCCTAAAGCCCATAGTTGCTAGGACAGGCTTTAGGTCACAAAGCGGGCCCTAACAGGAATAAGCATACGGTGAATGAATAAATAAAAATAAATGTTAGGCTGAGGGGAGAGAGGTCACAATGAAGCAGCTGTTCAAGCAAGCAGGCGAAGTGACCTGCTCAGTAAACCATGAACAAGTGTGAAGAAATATGCAAAAAAGACTTGTACACTCTCCGCTTTAGTCAGATCAGGCCCGATAGCATGCTCACCTTCGAATCAAGATTATAAAAGGCACGCCAAGTTAAATGCAGTGATGTCGCAGCAGATTTAAGAACAAGTTTTGGAGACATCGTTTGTACAGGAGCGTTTGTTGCTGACTGTCAACTGACAGCAGGACACCCCGGGGTCAAATCACAAAGATGTCAACAACTGGGATGTGCAAAAGAAAAGAGTTTTGTTTTCTTGTTTAGCTTAATTTAGACGTGCAAACGTGTGACAAAGACAGGTGGTTTGATCATTCTGAAGCAAAACTGGAAAAAGATCTAGTGGCGTTTAGAGACAAGTAAATCACAGGAAATCAAAGATATGTTGTTGTTTTTTAACTCAGTCTCACAATAATATGTTTCTCAAGGATTTGGTATTTGGCTATGATTAGGGACAATGATTTGGTAACACTTTATTTTACATTATGCCCTAACTACATTGTATCTATATCATTAAGTACAATGTGATACACTGTGTAACAAATATGCAACAACCTTAACCCTAACCTTAACCATTATGTAGGTACAATGGTACAATTTGTTACACAGTGTATTACATTGTACTTAGTTAGGTCATGTGCCATCCTCAGGCTGGCCTACCACAATCTCATTAAGTACATTTTGCATGTCTTCTCCATGTTTATGTGGGTTTTCTAGCTTTCACACATCATCTAAAAGCATGTAAGATGAATTAGCAAATGCAAATAGTTAATGAATGTGAGACAAATGGTTGATTGTCAGTGTAGGTCTCAGTATTGACTTGTTGTATCCTGCTATCCTCAGGCCCATAGTTGATGGGATTGGCTTTGATCCTCAGCTACCCTTAATTAGAATAAGCAAGATGAATAACCATAGCCAAATTCTTATAAAGCTAACCAACACAGTGTGACTAAAATCAGCATTACAAAGGACTTATGCCTAAAAAACTGTAAGTATGTCTCTTATTTTGAACTGAAAAAAAAAAACTGCATTTCTAGTCTTCCCTCTACTTGTTTGCACTCCAGTCCACATACTTGGCCCACATCAAGACATTTCTATTGCTCCGAAGAGAAACATTTTATCGAGCCAATTATCCCCTAAAGACAAAAGCAACCTCGTTCCATCTAACACCAACCTTTTCTTTTCAAAAACACGGCCCCGCAATATTTCTGCTGTGGATCTCCATAGCAGTGACAAGGAAACCGATGCTGACCTTCATTTAGACTATGCAATGACAATACCAGAGGGGAATAAGAAACTACTGGGGGAGAGAAAAACGGAAAATCAATAGCTCATTTTCTGCTTTTTTGTGTAGGGATTCTGATGTTTGCAGAGATAAAGGTCGACAAGCCTGAGAGATCTCCCTCACCATCTCAACTTAAACAACATTGAAATTGCCATTGTGTCCAAAGCATTTAAAGCAATCAAGCAAGTAACTGGTTTTTGGGTATGTTGAGCATATAATTTCCTTTTGCAAACTTTGAAAATTAATTTTGTTTAGCTAAATATTAACGTTTTGTAAGGCCCTCTTTCTCCTCTAACTAGAGTTAATGGAAAGTAGAATTGCGGCGATAGTTTCTTGTAGGGAAAGATTTAACACATTTCAGCTTATAAGAAAGTCAGTGCCTCAGCATCCAGGGTTACCTCAAAATGCTTGAATGGAACAAAGTAAACCCCTAGTATGTTTCTGATGCAGAAACATTAGAAAGTAAAAAGCTCACAACAGATTGGTAGTTGTGTTTGAAATGGATTTAAACACTAATTAGTCAATAAGCTGTACATTATGCAAATATGTTATATATCACATGGATTACAACAGAAGCTAATAATGTATGGTTAGAAATATCATAGCCACAGATGCTAAGGTGTGTCTAAGCTGCATTATGCACGTCAAGATTTAGTGGGATGGATACCTGGAGCGAAACATCAAAAACAATGTAGACAGATGAATGGGAGGACCACCAGATGTTGCGTTGGGGAATTCCGAGTTAAGAATGATGAGATAACGCTCAAGAAGCAAATTTATGGAATAAAGGCAAATCAACATGTCTCTATTGTCGAGACACCAGCAATTAGAAAAACGCAGAATTATGGTTTGAGTTTTAATTAACAGGGTAATTGAAAATGTATGAGGCGCGTTGTGAGATGCACTTATTTTACTGATAGTTAAAGGCATTGCAAATAACGGTTGAAAATCTAATAGCAGAAAGGGGCCACATCGTGTTTTTTAATTTTATTTTTTAAATGATATGAAGCATCATAGAAACTGCAAATCTACTGGGATTTATAGTCATCTGTTAGAATGGCTTTAAAAAGAGAAAATATCCATTGAGCAGTTTTGTGGTAATATGACTTGTTAATGACAGTATTCAATGGCCAGACTTGTTCGAGAAAACAGAAAGGAAAAGGAGGTCGGAGGAGCCTGGGAGGCTGATTTGAGATTATAAAAAGACAATATTTGAAAAAGACCATTTGTGAATGCACAAGATGATAAAACATGAAGCAGATGGGTTACAATAGCAGATGTCATATCCCACTTTACAATGTACAAGGTCAGTATATTGGCTGGTAAGTGAAAGCATTTGAACACAGCCACTTTTTATGTATGCCACAGATATAACCACAACACTTCTGTCTTCTCATCAGACTAAAATTGCAAGACATTCATAGCAATTTGGATCATCCGAGCAATGTCAAAATAGCATCTTCCTCCCATTTGAGCCAGGCTTTCTCTCTCTTCTCCCACATGCTCCCTGTTGTGCGTTCTCACAATAATTTGTAGGTTCTGATGATGGTGTGATTTTGTCCACAGGAGACTTCCACATCCATCTCCACTTCCATCATTTCACCCATTCAAAAAGGACAAGTGTCAAGTTCGCAGCCTCTGGTAATTACAATGTCTTCTCTCGGTGGGCGAGCAGTGGAAAACGGGTCAGAAACCTATGTGACAGGCAAACGATGTGCTGTAAGCACGAAGCTGTATATATATGCTTCATTTGGTGGATACAAATCGGGGGCAATGTGTCTAGGAGTAGTAACATGGTGTCTTTTGTCTTTTTCTATCAACAAAAATAGCATTGTTGCATTTCAAAGTAGTTAAAGTGGGCCAGACCATTAGGTGAGAATAGACCACACTGGACAAACCAATGAACACAATTTTGATTGAATTTTGTTAGCTGTGTAACCAAGATTTGCTCTAAATCATATTACTTTGGCTCTATCACCTTTGCCCAAACGATAATGAACCAAATCTATTTATTTATTCATTTATTTATTATTTGTTACACTTTAAAATGATATTGTATCCTTCTGGTGATTTACCAGCATGACTCAAAATGTTAGTCTAGCAGTGTCCAGAAGCTTACTCGGGAAAATATTTGCACTTTGGTATTGATTCTCTCTTCCTACCAAAATGCTAACCCAGTCAGTAAGGCAGTAAAGTAACAAATCATTACTGATAAAAATGATGATGCCTTTGTTGATGTCCAGGTGCTTAGTGGCTGATGTCATTCGCACAAATATGCACGAGTACAAAAAACAACAATGACTTTGCACAGACTGGGCTGAGACACCACTATCCTTAGAAAAAGGCTCCAATTTACTTTCCCACTCAAGTGTGGTAAATGGGGTTGCTCAAAGTCTTCACCCTGGCAGAAGTTTTTGAAAGGGTTCTAAAACACAATTTGTCTGTGTAAAGAAATTCTGAATGCACAGAAAAAGCCTTATATAGAGCATTAGCATTGGAACAATTTCCAAATCCCCAATGAACACCCAGCATCTTTGGGCCTTAGGCGGGGTACACCCTGCAGCAGAATGTTATAAACAACAGTTTACCTTCATATTTATTCACTATTGGCAATAGGGGTGGGACATATAGGGATGAAAGCGTGATATGAATTGTTCATTGAATCATACATCATTGAATGATACAATGAGTCATTTTTACTGTAGCAATTCAAGTGTTCATATTAATAAAAAAGGAAAGACCCAGGACATGCTGGAGGGCTTATGTCTCTCGGCTGGCCTGGGAACGCCTTGGGATCCCCCTGGAAGAGCTGGCTGAAGTGTCTGGAGAGAGGGGGATCTCTGCTTAGACTGCTGCCTCCGCGACTCGGCCCCGGATAAGCGGTAGAAGATGATGATGATGATGCAGTGCAATCAAAAAAACAAAGAAACACATTTTGTAATAAGTCGTTTGAGATTTTGAAAGTTTTACATAATTACAAAGATTCACCTCCATACTTTGTAAAAACGTGTAACCGTATTGATCAGTTATATTACAGAAAGAACAAAACATATTTAACAGCCACAAATAAAAAATTTTTTTGCGTCGTATAGATTTTGAACGTTTTTGTCCCATTTTTTAATATTTGTAGTAATTTTCAGTATGATTTTATTTTCAGTGATTAATTGATTTTATAATATTATTTTGGCAGTGATTTCGCGGTGAAGTTGGCTGTGGCTCTGTCTCAGAATCCAGCCTCGTGTCTTCACTCTCTGGACCTCAGCAACAATGCCCTCGAAGACAAAGGTAACACAGACTTAATTATTTTATGTTTATTTTATTTTATTTTGTTTTATTTTGTAGGGGTGTCAGCTCTGAGTGCACAGTTGGCTAAACTTCCTCTGGGTCTGAAACAGCTGAACCTGTCCCGCACGTCTCTGTCCACTAGAGGTCAGTGTTTATAATATTATTTATTATCCTGAGCGTATACTGTCGTGTCCCTGGGCAAGACACTTTACCTGCATTGCATATGAATGAATGTGTTAGTGTGATTGTATAACTGTAGTGGTCAGGAGGGGCCGGAGGTGCAGAATGGCAGCCACGCTTCCATCACTGAGTATGACTGGGAGTGAATGAATAATGCAGGAAATTGTAAAGTGTGAATAATTTGACAATGTAATTTACTTTTACTCTTGTGTGTGTGTGTGTGTGTGTTTGTGTATCAGGAGTGAACAGTGTGTGTGCTGCTCTAAGTTCTAACCCAGCGGTCAGCTCCTCTCTCACCACCCTCAACCTGTCCTCGAACGCCCTCAGAGGAGACGACCTGCAGGTAACATTACACACACACACACTCACACACGCCACAGGTAACAGTCATATAAATGTTTAAAATCTCAGAATGGAAGCGACTGGAGCAAAAGTGAGGTAACGTAAAAAAGAATTGTGATTTGTGGTGAGGGATAGAATAATTCTGAAGGCCGCCACATTACCTACATGTAGCAGAGTGGATTTATAACCAGGCCGCCACATTACCTACATGTTTACTCCTGTAAACTGTCTATATTAGTAATGATGAGTATATATTCTGTTGTGTTCAGCCGGGGACAGGAGCAGTGTGGGCAGTACCGGGAGTGTAGGCAGTACCCGCAGTGCAGGGAGTGGACAAAGCACTGAGAGTAACAACAACAGCGCCACCACCGGGCCACCACAGAACTGCACCCCACAGCACCATGACAGTAAGGTAAGACCCGCTTCTGTCCAGGGAACCATCATTCCTGTGTCTTCACCTCCTCACCTCCTCCCCTCCTCCCCTCCTCACCTCCTCACCTCCTCCTCCACTCAGAGCATAGTTATATATACATAGACAACACATTCAACATACAGTAGCCACCATATCGGACAGGCCACTTCTAATAGATATTTCTGAATTCATGTCCAGTGATGCACCGATCCAGCTTTTTCGGTCCCAATACAGATCTCGAGGGGTTTATGGATCGACCAATACCCGATATTCACCTATACTAATGTTAGCTGAGTATTATGCAAAATAATTAACCAAAATATTAACAAAAGACCAAATATAAGCCCACACTGAGTTACAGTGTAATATAATTTCATTTGACACATTATTTAGTGTAATAAATAATATCGGATCCAGTATCGGCCACATTTACCGATCTAGGTTTTGGGCCTGGATCGGCACCGGTATCTGATCCAGTATCGGTATCGGTATATCTCTGCTTTACACAACATTGGACTAACATTAGGATTATTTATTTGTCGCCTTATTGTAGACTACATCAATACAGACATATCTATTAAAAATGGCAGTCAAATATGAGGGTAATGCTGAGTGTGTGGGTGTCTGAATATTTATAAGGTATTCAAAATAAATGGAACGAAAGAGACGTGAGACAGCAGGTTCTTTTTAACGTGCGCACGGAGACAAAGGATCAGCCGCCTAAGCCTTCACCATCTGTCTGATTTCTCTGTCTTCGTGTCGCTATTTTATTTAGGATAAAGACAAAGCATCTTTCATAACAAGGTCATGGGAAGATTACAGCTAGAACATAAAGCTTTACTCCCTTCAACATATATAGGTAACACTTTAGAATACGGCCTGCATTGTCCTAGGTACTTATTAGGTACATACAGAGTAAGAAAACTGTATCTACATTGTAAGTAGATTGTAACAACAC
>JAVQKG010086709.1:0-12865 GCA_036025885.1 Hypseleotris bucephala
AACAGTACAAACAACAAATTGACAACCATTCTTTTTTATTCTCTGGCCCACTACTTACTATTCATTTTTTATTTACATTGCTCACAGACCAATAAACCAAGTAACCAACACAACAAAAAACAACCACTTTGACTGTTATGATTTAAGTAAATAATCCAGAACATAATGATAGCTGTCCCTGATTGTAGGCATTGAGCAGTGTGTACTGTGTAAGCCCCTATCCTCCTGGGAGTAATGTGAAGAGGGATGACTGGTACACTGGTGAGCACTCTCAACTCAAGCATCAACATTCATCTATCACAGTGGGACTAAAACATGTGGGTGGAGGAGAGCGCCAGATTACTTTTCATAGCACAGGCGCAGGATGGACATTTCAATAATGAGCCTATTTGTTATTCATGACAACACTGCAAATGGTGGAATAGCACACCTTCATGTAATCCTGTTGTCAATTAATTTAGCTTGAATAAGTCACAATTTGGAAGATACAGTGGAGAAAATGTTTGGGGAAAAGAGACAGATGTGCAGTTGAGATTCACGTTTGTAAAGGCCAAGGTCTCAAAAGAAAATGAAGCTGGAGCATAAATTTAACAAAGAAGAGTTCTACCTCTCATCTTTTGCCACTCAGCTACCTCTCTATTAGCCAATCACTTTATACTTCCTGAACCACTCAGCCAATCATGACATGTTGGAATTGGAATTTATGTTATGTTTTTCTTCATATTTGAGCCATAACCATCCTCTACCCATTTAATAACCTCAGCAGAAGAACTTTCTCACTCCCTCCAATCACCACAAACAGACCAATCTCACTCTCCTCGCAGCAGAATCATCTCGGTCTCCTAAGCTTCTTAGGAGACTAAGAGATGTCACTACCATCGACAACTCCTCCAACCCATTTCTAAGCAACAAACTTTCTTACAAACAAAATCAGCAACCAGCAACTGAATAATTTTGAGCATTTTAGTCTGGTTATAAAGAGGAGTGAACGCTCTGTGCCCTTGTGGAAAACCCATCTCTCATAGTAATTACCAGCCAAAGTTTTTATTTTTCTTTTCCCCATGTCCAAAGGCTATTTCAGACCCCTCTGACTTAATGAGCACATTTGCATTTCAACCTTTGGGCCTGTTTTGCCGAAGTCAACAGAATGAACATGTCATTTAAAGCAACAGTTGGTTCGGGAACTATGCTAACTACTCGAGGGGCACCGAAGCTATGGGACACATGCTCGCTTTTCTTTGTACAACTTCTATCCCACAAGGCAAGGCTCACAAGTCTAAAATATGCAGAGACATGATTGCTATTATCATTTGTGATCAGCTGGGTTATTGAATAAGGGCTGCTGTCAGGCCAGTTGCATGGGAATGATTATTTTGCAGGGCATCTGAGGCCTGGTTCCGCCTGGCTGAATGTGATGGATGGAGAGGAAATGGTGATGTCTGAAACACTCCCGTCCTGCCAGATCCCAGCAACTGTATAATTACACTCACATAGTTTGACTAGGCCTGAACACTACACTGTCTGTCTGTGTCGAAACCAGTCTTACTGAAGATCTGTTTCCCGGCTGTTTAATGGGGTAAAATAGGTTAGTTCCCACAAAACTCAGTAGTAATCTAAGTAGTATGTGTAATAGTGCAAGAAACAGTGGCAGATTTAGCGGTTTCGGGGCTCAAGGCAAACATGGGCAGTGGGCACTCTGTATTTGACGCTACATGAAAATTCTCTTGATTTGTCGGCTTAACCATACAGAGAAAAAGAAAACTGGCCAGGCGCATTAGCTTTGTAATGTCATTTTACCAAATTAAGTAATTACCAAGACTTTAGGCTACATTTATGGGGCCCCTGAAAGCTTGGGGCTGTAAGCAGCATGCCTACATTTGCCTAATAGAGCCGCCTCTGGTAAGTGGTAATGTATGTGTAGACAGTTCCACCCACCAGTCATGTTGGTAAGGCCACTTATGTAGATCAATGAAAAATGTACACTTTATTTACAAACAGACAGTTAAGGATAGTTCAAAGGATGGGTTACCACTTTGAACTACAAAACCCAAACTCCAATCAACCGTCCTGCATATTGTTATTAGAGTGAATAACGCAACAATGAATAAAGTGGTGAATGTAGCCCACTAAAATTTATGTTTGTGTAAAAAAGTTTGTTTTTTTCATTCCATTTCAGTCTAATGCACTTACTAAAGAGCATAATCCACTCTGCATCATCTTCATCCAACTTTTAAAATAACATTTAAAAACACTGGTTTTCATTTTAGTATGTTTTTTAAGTAGCAATGGATCTACAAAATAAATTCTTCTACACTTTATTCCTATTAGGAGTTGCGAGTAGCTAAGCCATATCGCGCAAAATTATGTCAGAACTACTTTCATACATGTGTTTACTTATCGCCAATGAAAGCTATATTAAATCAGCCAAAACTGGTCTAATGCCCTTTGTGGCTACGTAAATACATTTATCTCTTGAAGCACCTGGTGACACCCACTCAGGTTCCTTCAAGAAGCTGACACGGGAGCTTTCAGTTACCACTAGCAACATTACCTTGAGTCACCGAGTGAAAAGACTCCAGCCGTGAACTGTGTCAAAATCCTGACAGGCTTATGGATAGACCGTGGACGAACATTGAGTCACCAACACTAAGAATACTGTATGTTTATGTAATCTGAGGATGGAAGCAAGGTATGGGGTAGATATTAACACACACCAAAGAAGACATATAGAAAGGCAACAAGGTACGGCAAGGAAATTTAAATGCAAAAAATGCGAAACAAATTGACCTAAACTTTACTAGAATCTTGGGTCCTGTTATTAAAGCTCCTTGTTGGTGAAGTAGTTAGTGCCCCATTCAACAACTTTTGGCCCATTAAAAATGTATGCTAAATAACACAAGTGAATAAGCAAATTTCGAGCAAATGGCAAAAAGGGCCCACTATGTCTGCTTGGTTGACCCAACGCTGTTCTATGGAGGTGAAAAGTACTCAAAGTATTCTTTCATTTGGTTGATATGAGATTTTTACAGGTTAACTTCTTACAGCTGGGCAGGAAGGGCAGCTGACAACAGTGTGAAAAAGACATTGAGCTCTGTGACTACAAAGACAAGCCGGCAAAGGAGCTGCAAACAGAGTGAGTCGAGAAGAAAGATGGCAGTGAAGAATTGGAGGATTTTAGAACTATTTCTGCCTTCTTCTGTGAACTGTAGAATGGTTGAAAGCAGACAGTCACTCCCACTCACAAGAAGAACACGCAGCCTCTAGCCACTCCCGCTTCACACCAAATTACCGATACACTCATTTTCGACTTTTTTATTATTATCCCGGCCTACTTCTCTCACTTTGTTCTTTTATTCATTCTTTGATGGGAAATTGTCCCTGGCATCCCGGCACATCCGAGAGAATTCTCAATTGTAAAATCTGGAAGGGGAAATCCACGGGAAAGGAATCAATAATTGAAGTGGCCACATGTTATTTCGCTTTCAAAGGAGGAAATGGGGAAGTAGAGAAAAAATGTAAAACAGAAAATGAAGACAGGAAGGCAAATGTGGCTCCCAGTGTGAGATCGGCTTGATTTGAAAACGCAGGGTGCATTTGGGTTTCGTGTCCATCTGCATTTATATGTCTTCCATGTGAGAATTTCAAAATAAAAACCTTTCTGAATGAATATTGTACAGCCAAGCAGGCAGAATGCTTTATTGCACTACAGTAAGTGTCTCATTGTCTTCACCGGGGTACACGCTGAGCAGAAATGTCTACACATGAATCCTGCCAATAACCACCCAGGCAATGTGAATCTGGTATTCCACTATAGGGCCACAAAAATATAACTGAGGAATTTCATTTTAAAACAATAACAAACACAAATGAAAGAACCTGAAATGGAGCTGAGTAATAAAGAATTAGGTGCGCTTCCTATAACTTGACAGAAGCAATATACTTCCTGGTGTGCTACAAAGACAGCAGAAATAAAAAAAAAAGACTATGGGAAAATGACTGAAAAACTTGTCACTTTTACAAAGACAGTGGCTGCATGAGTAACTTGATTTACAATATAACAAAGGTCTATTGTATTTTAGCTAATGAAAGCTGTAAAAGATTATTTGGGCCATCGTAGTATGTTTTCTAAAAAAAACTGATGAGTACAAATTGAGATCTAGATATTTTGAAAGCCTTAACTATAAGACCATATTTACTTCCATGCTGCACTTAGTCTGAAATTAGCTGCTCTCGCTATTTGCAAAACATTTTTTCTTTTTAATCTGCTCTAAAGAAGAGAGGATCAGGTTTCAAAAAAGTATTTCATCCAAACCAAGAATTTTTAAATTGACTTTGGTTGAGGATTGTAAGTGTTTCAAACTATTCCCAGATGTGTTCTTGTGAATATATAATGAAATGTATAATTGAGAATGTCCACAAAATAAAGCAAAAATGTGTCACATGACTTTAAAGACAGGCCTTTTGTGCACCTGCAGGGTCTGTGGGCTCCTAAACTAGCAGTGAAAAAGTGAATGGTAGAGGGCGATGTTGCATTGACGATCTTTATATTCAGGTGTGTGCATATGAATATACAAATGTGGTCATCAGTATGCAGCTCCCAACTGTACGCTCTGTATATGTGTGTGCTTAATATGAAAGCTCTCATCTCACCTGGCCACTGAAGCGCAGCTGCCTGACTCACCGCTGTCTTCCTCTCTAAGTCCATTTGAGCAGGTTCAGAGTTCACTTCCATCCCTCCATCTCCTTCACTTCATCCCTCCATCTGCACACTTTCCTCTAAGCGCACCTTGTATCTTTATTCAGCAGACCTTTCTATTTTCTTGCCTTTTTAAGTCTCCCCCCATGCTCTCTTCTGTCTGTCTATCTGTCTGTCAGCCTATGAATAATTGAGGCGTATTGAGCCTGGTCAGCAGATGGCAAGATGGCTGTTATAGATCTATCCGCGCTCTTTAGAAACTGTTCTGTGTATCGCTGACAACTGTGCACCAGAGCTGGGCTAAGTACGTGAAGCAAAGGGAGAAATCAGTCTGGATTTTTTGGTTTCCTATATGCCTCTAATATAATCTATAAAGTGTCTTTTCAAAGAGGGCAGTCATTGGAAATAGACATAACACAATGGTGGTAACTCAATGTGTAAAGTAGGGCTGTAGTCGACTAAGGATATTGTTAGCTGAGTAAAGTCACGCTCAACGGAAATGCGTTTGTCACAAACATGTAAAATTGATTTAGTAACAAAACACATTAAGCAATGTTGAAATATGAAAATGACATAGTTGAATTTATTATTTATTATAGATGTGTCAGGTTTTTTTCTGTCTTTATCCTCTGTGCATTGTGTGTTATGTAAAAATCTAGGTTAATAGAAGTATCCTGGTGCAATAAATTATGCAAAAAGCGACTTTCTTTTTATTATTTATTAGTATTTGCCGCCAAATATCAGAAATTATGATTCAAGATAATGCTTTTCCAAGTAATAAAGGACCTCATTTTGTGTATGTCCTGATTTAATCAAACCTCATTAGCCTATATATGCTGGCTAAGAATACAAGTCATTATAGTCACTTTTAAAAGCCTGATCTATCATGTTCAATATGCCCACACATGAAATGATCAAGTGTACCTTTAAAGGAACAACCAGTACCATTCACTGTCTCTACCCTGTACAAGAAGATTGACAGACCCACCAACTATAAAAAATAAAATTAAAAACCCATCTTGTGTAGCAGCACTTGTGCGAGTCACATTTGCAGGTACCAATATGCGACGGCACACACTGCCACTTGAGTGTATGTCTGAGCACACATCAGGGGCATATGTGGAAATATAAGAGAGCACGATGACAAACAAACACATCAGGCCTAAATCCACTCTGTCTCCATCCTTCTGCACCTGCTACACAAACCAAATGTCAGCCATCTCATCCATACCGCCTGCTTTCACTCACTGTTTATTCTCCGCATTCATTTTGGCCTGCTCTTTATCCCTCTCTACACAGTGACCTTAGTTCGCCACGCTTCACAGCACCCACTACACCCCTTGTCGCTGCAGCCGTCACCTCGGTAACCCCCGTCACCCCCTTCCCTCAGCAGCATACGAGCCGGAGTCACATGAGTTAACCCGGGCTAGATTTCCGCACGCACAGTTCAATGCTACAGGGTTTCTCTGGGCTTGGTTCGAATACAATTGATCCTTTGGCCTCTGCTTCTCAAGATCTGTCTGATACAACCCCCTCACTGCGTTTTCTAATCCTCCTTCTGTCCTTTTTGTAAAGTCTGTCAATTGAAAGTGAAAGTTTGTGTTTTGTAATTTTATTCGAGGAAACCAAACAAAGCTTAAATGGCAAAGCAAGTTCCTTTAATCTAGAGTTAAAATTATAGGAATTCTCATTCTTTATTGAGAATTCTTAAATGTCTAGAAAATGTTTGCGTACTATAAGTTAGAATATTACATTTCAAATGTCACTGTTAATGATAGTCCTGATACACGGTCGGTGGTTAAAGCTAAGTAAGCTCAAAATATTATGAAGGCAAAGATTTAGCTACATCATAATTTATCATTAAACTGCCTAAAAATAGATAACTACTGATGCAAATAACGTGGGCAGATCAGAGCTGCTTGTGCTAAAATCCAGTTTGTCATTGCCTTTAAGCATTTTATCACTCATTCCTAGCACCTCGGACTGCCAACTTTCACATCAAATATACCTCATCCACTCACAGCCACGTCTGTACTGCTTTGTCATTTTGCTTGCCATTTTCTTCTGATTGGCCTTCTTCACGAGGCCACAAAAAATCTCTTTTCATCTGCGAGAATTTTCTTTGTACTAACCACTTTTCCTCTTTAATCATTTAGCCTCATAAACACAGGTTATTATTTAGATGACATTTCAGAAAATCACAAAGCGAAAACAGGATGCAAAAAGCTGAAGCATTAGCCTAGTTGGAAATACATTTACCTCCGTACGGTTCAGTTGCATTTCATGGTCTTTCATGTCTGAGCTGTCACACTGTCACATGGCAAGGTCGAGGGGCATTTGTCATTCTGCGACTACATATTTTATTTATCATAGAGTAAGTGTGCGCTTGAAAGAGAGGAGCTGACAGCCAAACAGCGAAGGACTGACTCACAAGGATACAGGTGAGACAGATGCTAGGGAGAGGCAACGCAAGGGAAGCTCATTGTCAAAGAAATCGGCTGTTTTTAGCATCTAAAACTTCACATGGATTTATAGTGTTTGATTTAGGGGGGCTAATGACAATGCTTCTTTAATCACTCATAATTCACTTTCGAGATCAACACACGGCAGTGCACCCTGCACCATCACCACCTCAGCGACTTGTCCTCCTAATTCCAACTAATGACAGTGCTTCTTTAATTCTTCAGAATTAACCCTTGAGGTCAACAAAACACAAACACTTATAACAGTGCACTCTAGTCCTGAATGTCTGAAGGAGAATAGACTCAACCAAATTAATGAGACATGTCGGATCGTGCAGGGACAGTCTCTCTCTCCCCTGTGTGTGCATATTTAAGAGGCAGTTATCAGGTTCACAGACAGCAGCCCAGTGACTAGACAGTGGCTCTACATACAGTGATACATCATTATTAAAATGAGTATGTGTCATCAAATGTGTCACACATTACACTGTACTACATTAAGGCCCTTGTTCAGTCCAGCAGAGGGGTTAATATAACATTGATTTTGCTTCAAGTTCACCTTCACTAAAGTCATCACATAGACATAATGCTTATTATGTCACATGGTACTTTCATTTTACTGTGTTTTGCCATAATCAATTTTGTGCTTCTTCATATTGACTACATTATCAACAGTTCAAAGACATGAGTCTTAGTATTTGATATTCGGTTGCTTTTCTAGGGGTCACAAATGGCCCAGCTTCTACGTGCTTAAGAAGGGGTATACCTTGGGCAATGTGCAATTAATCTCTGCCCATAGTTGCTGGGATAGGTTCCAACACCTGTTACTCCTGAATGGTATAAACAAAAAATATAAATAATTGAATGAACTGCAAAGTTCAAGTAAAGAACACACCGTGAGTGGGGCAGGATGAATATTTGTCCCACAAGAGAAGGTATAGTTTATGTTTATTTTCATTCAGAACTGCATTGGATTTATTTTTGTGGCATATACTTGTATCCCTTCCTTGACCTCACTAGTGGTTTATAGAGCTTCTAGTAGCTTGTACTAGAAGTGATTCAGGTCTCTAGCTGCCTGAACCCCTACAACAGCAGAAGCTTAGAAATCCATGCTTAACAGAGGCTTCATGTGCCCGAAGGCTTACACTAGTCAACACACTTGAAACAGCACTGATGTCTCTACTTCCAGTGCCTTGATAGCTCCTTGTCAGACAGGATGAAAATAGTGGTAAAAAATGAATACTTGTCAAAAAGACTAGGCAGAACAAGTTCAGTGGTTATCTTTTTGTGCTTATGGTGTCTATGAACAAATGTCGGATTCTGAATCATTTGTATCCAGGTTTTTAACAGTCTTTACTATTCCTAGATAAGGTCAAGTTTGTCTGTTAGCTACGCAAGTCATAATGTTGCAAGCAGATTTTCATGAAACTTTCAACAAAGGTCAAAACTGGAGAAAGTAACATATTATGCATTCTTTAATGTGCAAGTTTTAATGAAGCTAAG
Organism: Hypseleotris bucephala; assembly: GCA_036025885.1. Lineage (NCBI taxonomy): Eukaryota > Metazoa > Chordata > Actinopteri > Gobiiformes > Eleotridae > Hypseleotris > Hypseleotris bucephala. Next base: position 8,662 of record JAVQKG010086709.1, read on the forward strand.
TGATAAATCCAACCAGGAACGGAAACATCTCACTCTCCATAGCTTCAGCGGCTCATGGTCCAACACAATCCTCCTACACAGTCTTCAACTAGTATCTGTATCTGAATGGTGACTAAGTCCACACAATAAGCTGCCCAATACCTTCTAATGTCAGTAAATGGTTACAGCACGTGTGTAAAAGGGATTATAAAGTTTGCATGGACCTGTAAAATCTGTCTATAGTAAAGTCTGTTCGATAGAGCCCTTTATGGAGTTATCAAATTGAAGCGTGGAAAACTAGGCCTTAAAATTCTCTTAAGGTCCATTACTATAATAGAGCAATCAGACTGATATTGATAAAATGAAAGAAACGGCTTGCTTCCATAATGATGACTAGGGACTTTTCTTCTTTCCTTTCAAAATTTGCATGAAACTACCTTAAAGTTGGGAATAGTTTGCCTTAAAAATCAAAGCCCTGAGCCTTCCTATTTGAGCGTGGCTCCTCCTCACCCGTTTTATCCTAATACATCCACTTCGCTGCATAAATGTATCATTACAGAATCATTATGTCTATGGGATCCCTGCAGCCACCATTTGCAAGGACTTAGGTACTGTGTTCTGGGCTTACGTGGGCCCATTATCTTATTAAGTCATTACGAGCCGGGACACTGAGAAAATAATACCATAATAGGAACTATGTTGGGCAGGAGTAAGTCTCTTCACTCCAGTCCCTCCTGCCTGTCTGTCCATGTAGTATTGTAAGTTACAAAAAAATAAGTTTTTTTTGTAACTTATTTCCATAAAGCTTTAGTAAATCTGTTAAAGATTACACAAGGCTGGACTGTTATTCGAGTTTAAAAGAAAAGAAGACTATAGAAAGTTGCAGAATAAGTGGGTGATACTCTGTTCCACACCACTTTGTCAACATTGCTGTCCAGACTATACATGATACAAAGGTATATGCGTGTCCACCCCATGACTAATTAGCCATTGTACAGGGTATATCCCTTTTAAGTTGCATAAACATAAAATAAAAATACATAAACATGTAGCTTTCAAAGGATGTCATTCACACCAGAATGGATAACAAATTAAACATACTCAAGTCATCTAATAAAAATGTGCTGCCAACTCACCCCCGAGTTTGGATATGCCGTCCACCCCAATTCAGCTGTGGCTACTCGAGTGTCCATCAAAGTCTCTGTGGGGGAAAAAGCAGAAAGATTGTGGTTAGCCTCAAAACAAGATATTTTAAGTAGCGTTTCACAAAGTGAGACTGCGCTGATGCTGCTGGTGATCACTTGACACCACCATGGATGAAAAAGATGAATCCTTCACAGCATTTGAACGAAGAGGAGATGGGGAAACAAAAGCTTGGCAGTTAGCTGGAGGTCTGTCACACTGGTAAATGCTTTGTGCTGTGTTGCTGTGTGTGTGTGAACATGGAACCAGGCTTTGTGCATCCTGTCATAGTATGTTTGAATGTGATACGGAAGCTGAAAGTGGACAAATAAAAGGAAACGTGCTACAGAAATACAGAACGCCAGGTTAAGGTCAGTTCTGTTAGTTTTTCCTTGTGAAGACATTTCCTGACAGTTTGCATGGTTGGCAGAGCTCCAAAGGCCTTGCTGTGTTAAAAATATAATTTGAAGAGAGAAGAGGATACGCTCTATTGTTTACCATTTTATAAAGATAACACTGATATATAGATAATATAGATTAGTGGTTCTCAAATTCTGGTATGGTACACACACTCTTTGTAGTCATACTCAAAAGTCGGGGGTCTTCATATTTGAGGGCTTAAGTTTAGACCTTCTTTAGTTCTTGTTAAAACCTTGAATTAAAGTTTTTAGTGCTGGTTAACATAGTTCTAGTTTAGACTTTGTTTAGCTTTTTAAAATTTAGACCTAAATTAGACAATTTTTAAGGACTTTTTTTAACCAAGGTTAATCCTGCATTGGTCCTGGTTAGCCTTGGTTTAGTCTAGTTTTGAACTAGGAGTGACTGATATATTCAAAATATAAGATCACCATTTTATTAAAATCAAAATCATGATTCCGATTTGATGACGATTTTAATTTTTGCTTTACAGAGAAGACCACTCCTTCTTAAAACCCTTTCAACCCCAAACCAGTGTTCATCAAAATACTTCATGCTTTTTATTTTCCTTCTTTATTAATCTGAACACTGGCATTGTTACAGTAAAGAGACATTACACTGAAGAGAGACGAACATAATGAATGCACTCTATCATGATTCAATATTACAATCAAATTATGATTCTATTTTTATCACCAAATTGCCCACACCTATTCTGTATATTAAAATAACTAAAAAGCCAAATATTGTGGTGGTACATGCAGGAAATGGAACATTCACAAACCACTCCTAGACAAAGCTAATTTCATGTGCTTGCCATCCTGTTTATAAAAAGCCATAGACATATCACTTCAAAGGATCTATTGTACACTGTCGACCTGTCTGCTGAATTACGTGTAGAAGAAGAGACAAAGGAGGAGACATTCTGTGAGGTTGTCTGTCCTCTTGTTAATCCACAGTGACAAACAAACCGCAGACAAATAATTCTAGCCGCTCGCCCAAAAAGTGTGTCAGCCCAGTTATGATTAATACTGTATCTGCCTTGTTGGAACGCTGGATTCTGAAAGCTGATATGGCGGCAGAAAAGAAGAGATAAGAAATAGCAGTTATCAAAACCGCTGTCTCTCATGCATACAGATTAAGTGATTTACAGACTGATGCAGCAATGTGGTGAACTTATAGGATACTGATAGGACATAATATTTGCAAGAAACAAATGGAGAGCACACTGAACTTTGCATAGCTCTATCTCGGAATGGTGAAGATACTGCCCAGAACCAGAGTCAAACAGGATATATTGTCATTCAAGTGTAAATGCGTGCATTGATTGTTGTTCCAAAATCAGCAAACAATATCTGTAATAGAAAAATCAACATTTTTTGTTCACATCATTCTGACATAGATTGACACTGTTCAAGTTATTAAAGAGCCCTGAATGGAAATTTGACTATAAATTAATATTGCAATAGTAAACCCGATTATCAGATTTCAAATGTTTTTCTCATATCACACAGGCCTAATGCTCAATCAAACTCATACAGTCCATATGTCACAATAGTAAACACAACATCAACTGTTCCTCTACTAGTCCATACTATCCTTTCTTCATTGTGGCTGGAGTAGTCAAAATCCAACCAATATTTTCCAGATATTCTTTTTCAGTTAATTCTTGAGCCCAATCTGAACATATTTCATATTTTTGCTGTCCTCTTCTACACAACACACATCACTTTTATTTGTTGTGGACAGAGATAAAATATAATCAGGAGACAGAAGAGCGAATAGTATGTCTGGGTGATGATCAGTAGCAGATAAAGCAGGCTGTGAGGAAATTTCAGAGCAGCGGCTGTGTCTTGGGCTTGGACGGCAGCCATAGCAAACGGTTGGCTAGCAACGCCCACTGGTGTTGTTGATCAAGGTACGGACTGGCACTCTGATTAAATGGATAGACATCAGCAAAGTGCTCTCAGGCAGAATCGGATTCCAGCACTAGGGTTTGATGCTGGTATAAGAAGCTACACACCTGTACCTGTGCACATGAAGAATTCCATTAAACCTGCATCAGCTATATGCAACAAGAAGGGACATGTCTCTTTCTTAAACGCATGCCCGCTTCATCTTGCATTAAGGGAATATAGCCTTTATCTGTCAAATACGGAAGAGCATTGTACTCACAAAAAAAAAAATTTACTATCTCGTAATTACGAGAAAAGAAGTCGTAATTACAAGAAAAGATCTCGTAATTACGAGAAAACATATAAGCTAATATTTACCATATAGGCCTAACAGTTAGCATGCTGCATTTTGAAGCCACAGTTAGAAGTATAAATGCCCCTAAACCACTAAAATGAATATGTTAACAGGATACAATGGCGTTTTATTTAGGCCTACATGAAAATATCCCGTCCTCTACTCTCCGCAGGACAATAATAAATGGTCGCCATGGAAACGGAGAGGTGCGCTAGTGTAGGGCTCGACCTTCTCACTTGCCGTAGCTATAAATGGTACAGCATAAAACGGGATATTGCAGTAAAATAAAGCTATATATCAACAATATAGACATTATATAGAGCAACAGGGATATGTATGTGTCTTTACAACAGTTCTGCTTCTAACTTAACCTTTG
>JAVQKG010086871.1:0-12893 GCA_036025885.1 Hypseleotris bucephala
ACCAATCACGAATCTGTCAGACACTTACCTATGTTTGAAAGTGCTTATAGTTATAAGTTATGTTAGCTATAAGCTATTTATGAGATTCGCCTGGTGCTTGCTACAGCAGTTTATATTGTGTTGATTGTGTTAAAAAGTATCATTTACATGATCCCCTACAGGGGTTTGGTTTGTCACCTTTTTGAGCCATTACCAGTTTGCAGCCCTGTAAAATCCCTAGTTAGTGTGTAGTGGCGTCTACAGAAACGATCAAGTTAAGCAGTACTGATCTTGTTGATATCAGAGGTCAGAGAAAAATAACCAGATTGGTTTGTAATAGATTTGATAGAAAGGCAATTCATAAACATGAACCTTTCTGAATTGGTGAAAGAGCAGGTCCAGCGTCAGACCACATCAGGACCACTTCAGGTGCAATAAATTTCTAATCAAAAAGCCACTGAGTGTGTGCATATATTAAAAACTGATTTAAAGCAAAAGCAGGGCCATTAAAATAGAGTGCTTATTTGTGGAAAATAAAAATTTTGTTTGCAGAGTTGGGGTTGATTAGTTCTCCAACATAATGCGACTGTTGTCCTAAACCTTATAGCATTTCCCCAAAAACCCACACTTGGTCTAAACAATGGAACAACACGGTTTCAAATTAGTTTGATGACAGAAAATTACGGTTTATATAAATTTGTTTATAAATGCGCCCCAGCTGAGCCTGGCGACACGCCCCCTTAAAAGGCGTCCCTTGGTGATGACGTATAAGAAAAGCGCCACTCGCACGCTAGTCTTGTGTTTACAGAATGGCAACAGTTCAAGTTAGTGAGGCTGAAAAAGTATACATTTTACATGGTATAAGGGTAGGTTGCATAGATCATATATGTAATGGAGTTTTCTTTGATAAATAAAAATGTAATGTTATTCGGTTATCGATCTGAATGGCTGTAATTTGTTGTCATGTATCATTAGGATGACTTGAGGGTGGATGGAAGAGGCTGTGAAGACTACAGACACATGGAAATAGAGACTGATGTAGTGTCCAACACAGACGGCTCGGCCAAAGTAACACTGGTGAGAAAAATGATCAGCATCTAATAAGCAATAGTCTGCTGTAACGCGATTTGGATTCATGATTTAGCCACACTTACCTGTTGTGTCCATGTCAGGGGCATACAGCAGTGCTAGTTGGAATTAAGGCTGAAATTGGAAAACCACGACCCATGTTGCCAGATGAAGGCTATGTGGAATTCTTTGTTGACTGGTAAGTTTGGTTTGAAGGTCGTATATTTATGCATGGTACATAAACATTATTCTAGATGTATAGAGAAAGTAGAGGCAACTGAAACCACATGATGTCAGATTGGGCATTATAAATTTCTACATTAATATTAAACACAAAATAATATTCACAGGTCTTGTATACAGCTGTTTCCTAATTCTCAAAATGAATGATTTGTTTTCATATTTGTAGTTCGGCCAATGCCACTCCTGAGTTTGAGGGTCGGGGAGGAGAGGAGCTGGGGACAGAGCTGAGCAACACACTTTACAAAGTCTTCAACAACAAAAACAGTCTGGATTGGAAGAGTCTGTGTATCCTCAAAGGGGAGCACTGCTGGGTGCTATATGTGGACGTTCTGGTGAGACATTGTGGCTATATCATCCACAAAAGTATTTCTCCTTCAGTGCCAAAATCGTCTTATGTGGTGCTTGCTACTATATCATTACAGCTTTTGCAATGCGATGGAAACCTGTATGATGCCATTTCCATAGCCATCAAGGCAGCTCTTTTCAACACAAAGTAAGTTATTTAATTATTCATGTCTTAATATGCAGTAAGTAACATTAGCTGCTCCATATTAGGTCACATAACATATTCAAAAGAAGGAGGCTTTCAATAAGTCAAATTAGAAAAAAATAGTTGTCTATTAGCTCAACAGGACACAACCTACTAAATGTGTATATAATTTTGGAAATAAACTATTGATTTACTGTATCAACAGGATTCCCAAAGTACATATATCTGCAGATGATGAAGGAAGCAAAGAAATCGAGCTTTCTGATGATCCTTACGACTGTATGAGACTCAACGTAGAAAATGTCCCATGTATTGTGACTTTGTGCAAGGTACACAATAAAAAATGCATTAAAACTGCCTATATTTCTCTTTTTTTCACATTTGTTTTTATGTTGTGTGTCCGCAGGTGGGCCATAGACATGTGGTGGATGCTACGCTGCAGGAGAAGGCTTGCTCAGTGGCCAGTCTCATCATCTCTGTCACACACAAAGGCACCGTGACCTGTTTGAGAAAAGTGGGAGGAGGAAGCCTGGATCCAGAGAGTGTCTTTGAAATGACAGAGGTGAGCTCTTAGCCATCTGTCGTCCTACCACAGCAGCTGAAGAATTACCATAACCTCAGTGTAATAAACGCCATGTGGAAAGTTTATTTCACTGAACAACAGTGTTTCCTATTAAATATTCAGTCTATAGTCTCTCCTGTTGTGTTGAATGAAATCAACATGTTTATGCTTAAGCATACAGTACTGATCAAGCAAAACATGATGACCACCATGGATAGATGAAGTGAATGTGTGGTAATAACAGTAAACCTAATGAGTGAAGGTTCAGTTTAGATGTCCATTGCAGTTATTGTAAAATATAGATTGGAGTAGCTCATTTTATTGCAGAAAAGCTGAAAACTCTTCCTGAAATGTTGTCTTTCTGTCTCCAGACCGGTAAACGTGTTGGAAAAACCCTCCACGCTCCGCTCATGAACGTACTGCAGCAGGAAGAGAAGTTGGGTAAAACAAGGCAAAAAGTAGGATTCCTTGGATAGAACCATGTATTATTGTCATAATACATATTTTTTTCTAATAAAGCCATTTTACAAACATTTTGTCTCCTTTGCTCTAAAATGCTCTGAATAGTTGTATGTATTTACAGTATGATTTGGTTTAGTTGTAAACAATGAAGTAAGTCCTGTGCAGTTTAAGGGAAAGTCCAGTCTGTCGCTGCCACGTGTCAGAAGAGTCAAGAGGAACAGATGTGACTCTGGGCAGATCCACTCTTTCTTCTAAACTTGGATTGAAAGTCCACAATAAACTCTCATCTACAGCCAATAAACAAAGTCTGATGAAAAGGTATTGTTCAACGTACGGTTGTCCAACAAAGTTCTGAATCCTTCCAAAGGCTTCTCAAGATCAGATTAAATTCCTTTTTATATTTGTTAGCTCCTTCTGCTTTAATAATTGATTTGCTTAGTATGAAAACATAAGTAGCTGTGTGATGCACACACTCCACCTGCCTCTGTCCAATCCAGATGCTTTTCAAATGTCTGGAGCCAGATGAAACACGCTGAGGTTTGGATGTTTTCTTTTTCCTGCAAATGTCAGTTTTGGACTGGAATACTTGTGCTGTTTCCGAGATGGGTGTGAGATCGACGAGAGAGGATGAGAGAGGAGAGATATAAATTCACTGCGTCAGTGCTGGAGCAGCCTCATTGACCAGATCTAAACATGGAGCTCAGAGGGGTCTGTGCGCTGCTGGGAGTGTTACTGCTGATCAACTGCTCAGTGCAACAAAATCAACCAAAGAGGAAGCCACTTACAAAAGGTCTGTCAGTTATAGCACATTTAGTGATTTTATGCAACTGTAATGATGCCTTAGATGATTTTATATTTATGTGTGATATTTAGAGACAACTAAAGATGCTGCCATTGAGGAGCTGCAAAAGCAAATTGATGACATTATCCAGGAGCTCAATTTACTGAAGGAACAACAGGCTCTACAGACAGGTAAATAAATTAGCACTATTTCACTCATTATTACATAATGCATTGTTTCTAAATAATTAAAATAGAAAAAAACAAGTGATTAATGTAATAAAATGTAATACCACATGAGCTAATTGTTCTCAGATTATGAGAGGTCTACTTTTATAAAAAAAAAACTGTATTTGATTAACAGTATTTGATTTTAAAAGGTTCAATATTGAGCATTGCTTCTGTTAAAACTGTAGAAGACAGATGGGATGCACGTGTAATTCTTCAAACTCTATATTTAACATTGAAAGCATATGGAAAACACAAAATTATGTCCAGTAAGGTCAATGCATTCTTTTGATATCAGCTGCTTTTAATTTGTGTCTGTCAAAGTACAGAGGACTTCAAAATGTTCTTGTCCTTTTTAGTTTGTTTGAAAGGCATTAAGGTCCACAACAAGTGCTTCCTGGTCGACAGTGTGAGAAAGCGCTACCACACAGCCAGCGAGGACTGCAACTCTTTGGGTGGGGTGTTGAGTACGCCCATGTCCACTGCCGAAAACGACCAACTTAGGGACTACATTCGTGTAAGTTTAGGACAGGATGAGCAGGTCTGGCTTGGCATCAACAACATGATAACTGAGGGAGAGTGGATAGATCAAACTGGTTCAAGGATTTCTTACAAAAACTGGGACATGTCCAACTATAGGTCTCGCCAGCCAGATGGAGGCATGTCCCAAAACTGTGCTGTCCTGTCTACCGCAACTGACGGGAAGTGGTTTGATGAGAACTGTAGAGAGGAGAAGACCTCTATCTGCCAGTTCAACATTGTCTGAAAACATTTAGATTTAAGGCTATGTCCACATTGTGCTCAAAAGTGGCCTAGATGCAAATTTCAATATAAGAATTTAATATAAGACCAAAAGACGAAATTAAATTTACATTTACCCAAAAACAGGTTACTTAACAAAGTGGTTGTAATATTTGATATGAACGTTATCATTTTGGACTAATAGTTTTCTGATTAATATACAGTACTACCATGGAAACACCTACAGATTATATGGTTTTATGATACAATTAAAATATCAGGTACAAATGTAAATGTTATTTATAAATAGCTGGTCTTAAAAAGTCAAGAAGTAAAAGTATTTGTGTGAGGATACACAGACTCTTCCAATCCAGAGTAATTGTGCAAGTAAAAACAACTCCGATCTGGAAAACCTTTGTCTCAAGTGCAAACATAGCCTCAAAGACTCCAGGCACAGTTCACCTTTTGTTCTTTCTGCTAATTTTGCTAAAGCTGTTTTAAAGCCAATTTCTCAACTGTTTGTCAGCTCAAACCACCTCCCGCTCATAAACCTTTAGTTACATAAGAGACACACAAAGGAGGAACAAAGTTTGGTCAATAAATGTCCAAGGTCATTGGTGCATATACTGTATGTCCAAAACTCACAAAAACATTCAAATGAGTACAGTAAAAGTTTAAGGTGCTGGCATCTTTCACAAATTGGTGTAAATCTGTAACTAGTTGGTAAAGTCGAAATGTATAATGTTAAAACTGCATGAAACAAACAACAATGAGACTGTAAAGCCTATAAACCTTTGCATTGCTTTCTCATGTATGCTCCACTAATAACCTTCAACCTTTAAATAAAAGCTGTTGTTTCAGCAAAATCTCTCATTCTAATTTTAAAGAAAAAAACAAACAAAGAGATGAGCCACTTTGTGCAAGCAATGTCTTGAGTTTTTTCCTTTTACTGTTAAAAAACAGGCTGCACTGTGGAACCGACACCCATTCCACAGCTGTAGTATTTTCCAGAGATGTTTCAAAAAGGTAGCATTCAAGTGCTGATGAAAAACAAAAAAACAAGTCTAAATTTATTCCAAAAACTAAACTTGTATTATTTACAGAAAACCAAAAACAACTGTAAGCATTTTAAAACATACACAAATAAATCTCCCTTGTTCCTGAAGATTTAAAAAGACTAAACAATAAAAATTTAATCACAGCTTCTAATTTTGAAGCGTCACCTAAATACATTCAAAAGTCCAAAGGCTCAATCTATTCTCAGTTGGTTAAAATTGTCCATGTCCTGCTACAAGGACTCCTCTGATACTGGTTCAAAGGGAGGCTCTGTTTCCAAATCTATCCCAGAAAGCCTAATGGTGTTAAAGTCCCCTGTGCTTTTAAATGTGTATAACTCATTGTCCACCATTCTTCTGTCTTGAAATCCTAAACTGTCCTGTCTGTCTATGGGCGTCCGTGGTCGGGACGGCATAAAAGTTTCCGTTGGAGCCAGGAATCCCTGGTATCGGTCCATTTCAGGTTCTGTGTCTGGCTCCTTGATCACGGGCAGCGCTCCGTCAGTGGGTCCCGTAAAGGTGTGGTATGAGTCGGTCTGGATGCCTTTATAATGGTCAGACATGCTGTCGGCGTAAGTGGCATCTCCGAGTAAATGCCCATACGTCATGGTCTCATCAATAGAGGCGTAAACGTGGGAGTCGTTTTCGGAGCGAGTTTTGGAGAAGGTCCTGTCGCTGGGGCGGAAGATGTTCCCTCTGCCCATGTAGATAGAGGAGTCCTTGTTCTTCTGCTGCTTCTTTTTTCTGGAAATTGGACAGATGTGAAAGCATCCTTAATTAAAGGTATATACTGCGAGTTTCCCAAAATAGAAAATGCTTATAACCGACTATCTGACACTGTTCTATGATTCAAACATCTGTAGTCTGTAGAGGCCAGCGGAGGGACAAAAGTAAAATAATAATTATGACAGATTACCCACTTCACTATAGAACAGGGTCAGATAAAAAATATATATATTTAAGGAAACTTGTGGATTTCATAATACATAATTTACCTGCCTATGTAATCCAAAGTTAGTTTTTTTATTTAGCCTGTTCTAGGGTATGAAATAACCTAATAACAAATACTAAAATATGACAAACAAATATGTAGGTTAGATGGACAATGATACTACTTCAACAATCTCTATGTTGTTGAAGTTGGTTAGACTCTTTACAAACTGTACTAGATTTATGTGCAGTAATAAAGTACAATAAAAACATTTCTTAAAAACGTACTTTGTGACAACGCAGACAACAACCAACACAATGAGAAGTAGAAGGAGAGCGCCTGCTATGCCCAGGACTATGGCCAAAAGATCTGAAAAAAACAGAAAGCACAATAACATTTAAACAATTTTGAAAAACTATTTACAAATGGAACAACATTTTAAAAGTAGTGAGTATTCTTACTGCTCCTCTTCTGCAGGACAATTTGGGTAACTGCCCCAAAATCTCCCTGCTCTGGTACACAGTTGGACATATTTAGGTAGAAACTATACGGCACTATTAGCTTGTCCTCTGTAGCCTCATCCTCTCTGCGGCTCATAAGCTCCTCCTCGTATCCCAGCATCTTGACTTTGATGGCGGTGTGTCGGTCCAAACATTTGGGCTGGCTCACGTTGACAAACCGCAGATGGGCCTCGTACTGTGACGGGAGGCTTACGATCCAGGACACGGTGGAGGAGGGTCTCATGCCTCTTGGCCAGTTCGGGCTGCCCAGCAAGATTGGAGATTCCTCATTTGGGGTCACTTTGTAAATCACTGTCTCTGGGAAAAAAAGGTGAAAATTGTGTCAAATTGATGTTCTTAGGTATTTGTGGCACAATATTGCCCCCATGTGGACTTTTATACTAACTGAAGTTCAACAAGCACTGAATTATAAAACATAGGGACATGTATTAAAACTTGCTTTAGTAAACATTAGTTGCATAATTAATAATACACTATTTATCATACCCCCATGTGACTGACTTGTCATTGTCCAGGGTGTACCCAAGGCTCAAGGCTTCCCTAACGAGAAAAAGTGGTAGACCGTAAATGAATGAATAAGTTTCACGTACCTGGTATCTCTGGGCTGAATGACACATTGAGAAAAGAGCCCTTGGTTTTTCTAAAGTCCGGAGCTGTGACTGTGACAGAGACGTTGGTGTGGGCCTGGACTTTCTGAATGGGACCATTGAAGCAAAAATCTCCAACAGTGAAGCCATCGCTCTCCTTCACGTTCAGTAGAACCGGGTGGAGGCACTTCTGGTCGGAGAGAGCCTGCTGCAGACTCCCAGTGGGTGACACCAAGTCCACAGTGCTGTCCTGGGGCATAAGGAGCTCCCATGTGACACTGTGGAGGGGCATGGGCAAACAGGAGTCCAGCTTTGGGACAGTAAGTAACATCTCAGGGCAGGAAGAGGGATCCTGGCATCCTGAAAAGAAAAAGTGAATTGATTTGGTATTGGCATTCCTATACAACGTAGGATCTTCAAAGGTATTTTCTACGTACATGTTGTTCTCTCTTCAAAATAAATACATTATTAATAGCCTACATTTAAAAAATGCCTGAGCAATAGCAATCGAGTTTTGCTTTAGTCACTCTACAGCAAGATTGAAAGTTTGTGTAGGCCACACCACTCAAAAACTCAACTACTATTGGGCATGGGACTCTATCCCATTGTCTGATTTGATGTTGCTGTAGAGGGTGGGGGATGAACATTAAATGATAAATAAAAATAACAAATATGACAGATTACGAAGTTTCCATCATAATTTAGGAAGCAGGACTACAGCTTTAAAACTTGATTCGACAACTTTCTCTTTTTCTTTATAATAAAAACAATTGTTCTACTGTACATTACATTACAGTACATTCATTCACTCCACAGTTGCACACTGGTTGCACCTCCATGGCCACAGCTGCCCCAGAGCAAGCTGACACAATTGTGGGAGCCATACCACAACAACGGCCGGTCCAACAACCCCCAAACATACATAATGACACTAACAGGTATTTGGCAAATATATACAGTGACAACAAAAGGTTTCTTACTTATTACTTGTGTGCTTCTAAGACGCACATCCTCATTGGGACAGTCCAGGAAAGAAAGGCTGGCCGTGGACCCGGATGGGACATTTATCTTTGTGTGTAGTTTTGAGTTTACAGTCATCTCACAGTAAGGATCTGAGCCCACCTTCTCAATCTGCACAGACACGGCCTGCTGTTTTGATAAATCCACCGTACACAAAACTACAAATGACATACAAAATTATTACTCAATTTTATATTTATCAAAGCCATAACTATCAGATTAAGTTACTTTACCTGGATGTCCACTCCTCATAACAGACACTTTGAAGTTCAAGGTAAGTCCCTGTAACGTCGTGTTGGTGGCGCAGTTTCTCAGCACCATTTTGAAGTTGCCCTGTTGATGTTTGGGCTGGGGGTCAGTCAGGCTTAGTTTGGTCACTTTCTTGTCCTCTTTCTCATACTCCACCACCACATTTTTTTCACGGCATTCGGGAGCTGTGTAGTCATTGAAATCCATGCTGTAGTTGTGCATCCCGGGTACTTTGAAGTCCCACTGCATTCCCTCATTGTCTGGGAAGTCTTTGGGATAATTTGGAGTTATGAAGCTTGTATCGGACACCCCTCTTGGTAGGTTGACTTGGACTATGGCAGCCACTAATAAGACAGGAAGATAAAAAAAAAAGTAATTCTCAATCAGGGGGTTGGGAGCAAAAAGGACATAGGACACAGGAAGTGTTCAGCCTAAAATTAGTTAACATCATATTATTTGTTTATATTATTTAAGATTATATATATAATTTTCCTAATATAAGAAAATATTTAAAATAAAAATACTTAAAATGGACAACCTAGGCATGTTCTATGATGTAAAATAGGCCTTCTGTATTCTGTAGAGGCCAGGGGAAGAACTAAAGTAAAACTCAACTTCTTGGTCAAAGTGGTTACCCACAAATTCTGATGATATTGTAGAGGCCAGGGAAGGCACTTAAGTAAAACAATAATGACAAATGACCTCCTTAATATAATTGAACACAGTCAGGTAAAAAAGTATTCTACAACATTTTTTTCATTTTAGAAAAGCCTGATTTTTTTACTTTTAATTAATTTGACTTACTGTCAGTCTGGGGCCCGTTGCTGAACTTGAAGTCCATAGGATCTAGTTTTGTGTCACCTGGTACTTGTAAAAACATACGTCCTTTGTACCGCACCAGGACTGTGGACACAGGGCCTCCTTTACAGAACGTCCCAATGGTGGCAGGTCCCGTTCGCAGATAGGTGATGACATAGTAGGTGTGTTCATCGGGACATATCTGTTTGTTGGGAATCTGGTGCAATCCAGGGGCAGGAAAGTCCAGCTGAAATGCCTGTGTAGAGACCACTTTGAGATCCCAAATGAAAGTCCGGTTGAAGTCCGGGAACAATGAGTACTCGGCCTGGACTATGTCTCCGGAGCAGGATGTCTTTGCACAGTCTGGGAAAACAGAAAAGCATATAGTTTTACCAACGTCAAAAATACTTCTGAATGCAACTACACAATATGTCCCAATCAGAAGAGCATTTCAAAAAACATACCTGCCCTTTTTATTATTAATAATGGGTTTAGAAAAGTGAAAATGGATTTGAACAGAAGAGGTTCCAGGAAGGACTGCACAATAGATCACAAAAAATGTGTTGTGATATAAAAAAATAAAAAAAAATCAAATTTTAGTTAGGATTTCCTTAATTTAGTCCTACTTGGGTCTTGTTTATTTGGAAGTCGATTTAATTTGTACATAAAGGAACACTTTCTGCTTAATTGTAATTGCATAGAAATAATGCAAAAAAATAACATTGCATTATTCAATATGGTTATCTAATAATTTTCTTATATTGTGCAGCCCTAGTTCCAGGCCTTTATTCATTGCAAAAAAGGTGAATGGCCCTGGATGGTTAATGGTTGTTATTTGTTTATTTATTTTTGCAGTTTGTATCTTAGCAGGATATATTTCGGGTCTACTATTTACATAATGTGTGGTGGCTTGTTCAGTAAATACAGTCTGAATGGTCCAAGCCTTATACTGTTTTGTACTGTATTAAACATAAACATGATCAAATAAGTTTCATACCAATGTCTCTGTTGATCTCCACAGTGAAGACGTTCTGGGGCCTGGCGCAGGTGAACTCCACAGAGATGTCCTTAGGGTCCTTCAGCACCTGTTTAGAGGCGCAGTTCTGTTTCGAGTCTTTGAGCACACACACGTTACAGTCCGGGCCGAGGGGGTCCCTGCTGATGGTGATCTTAGTGTCAGGGTCTGTCGTCACCGAGATCATCCTGCTTCCTGCATAAAAAATAATATCATCAATTTGCTGAGTTACATCTGACATAACTACATTCTAAAGCCTGATACATTTTAAAGGGAGATGGATGAATCTGCAGGATTTGTAGTGTAGTTGGATAGATATAAGGGGGCAATGTCACTAATTTTAAAATTCAACATTTGTGGGTTTTCGGCTGGAGTATTTATTTCTTGTAAAAAATTCCATATAATTATTAAAGAATTCTGCCCCCATCTGAGGGTAGGCCTTCGTCACAAGAAAAGAACCTGCAATCCAGCAATAGTTTAGTTGTACAAATCATTTAAACCTTACCCTGGGAAATTTTGTTAAAGTACTTAAAGTAATTACTTTGGAAGATCCGTGTGGGGAGAGCAGTGCTAAAAAAACTTGATAGTCATGAAATTAGGCAACCATACTAAATACTGGTTGACATTTTAGCTAGTTTTATTTTTGTCAAATTAAACTTAGACACTGTCAACTGTCATATTAAAAAAGAAATAAATTCTAAAATGTCTAAACGTTATTGACACAAATAGAGCTAAAATGTAATTTATGATTTATATACCAATGAGATCACTCTGTGTGGGTGAAGGTTGTTCTTAATTAACTTTAACAGAGAGTAAATATTTGAATGTTTACCCTTCCAAAAGTAAGGTGTATTACTAAGCTATGGTTCGTACCTCTTTCTACTGCTTTGACTTCAAATAGTGTGGGATCCACTGCTTCTTCTTTGGGCACGTCCAGAACCACTTTGGTCTCTCCGGGCAGGTTAAGAGAGGACACAGAGCTGCCACTGCAATAACTGCTCTTTTTAGTGTTTCCATCACTTCTCTGTGAGCTTATAGAGTACTGGAAACCATCTTTGCAGCTTTCAGATTCAGAAATCTCCTCTAGTCCTGCACCAGCGAAGTCTATTGATAATACAGTCGCTTGTGGAACAGTAATGTCCCAAATGAAAGTCCTTTTAAAGCCATTGAAGAGCAAGGGATCCACATCTCCTGTGTCAGGACTGCAAGATGTTGTTGTGCATTCTGTCGAGAAAGAAATAACACCAAATCAAAGAGTTACTGTGTATAAAGTAAATATACGGTTAATTTATGGCATTTTATACAAATCGCTTTTTACACCAAAGGTTACTGACACAAAGCCTTAATCTGATATTTTTTTTAGCTTAATCGTTTACTAAAAAGGTTAATGTTTCTTTAAAAATGTATATCAATCAATCCAACACTTTTAACATACCCGTTCTTCATTTCAAATTATATTTTAATAAGCAACTAACAGTATGTATATTACACAATTTCAAAAAGTAGAAAATTTGGGAGTTAAATATTACTAACTACTAATCAAAATAACATTTGGACATTTTAATTGCCCTGGTACATTTGTTACCTTTAGTGAACCAGCTGATACATTCCAGAAATTATTCAAAGGCAAAGAAAAAAAGTGACTATAAGCACCACATATTTAAGCAAAATATCAATTATATGTACCTATTTTCTTTGTGAACTTCACAGTATAAATGTCTTGAGGATTTGTGCAGCTGAACTCCAGTGAAAGCTTGTCTACATTTGTCAGAGTCTTGTCTGTGGAGCTACAGTCGACCCCAGAGCACACGTCACATTCAGGATCTGAGGGTTTTCTGCTCAACACCACTTCTGTTTCTGAATCAACCGTAACATCCATCGTCCTGCCCTCTGAAACCAGATCAAGAGAGTGAAGGTAAGAAGGGCACTTTGTAGAGCCTCGTTTTGTGATCAATTATTTAATCAGCTGAAATGTAATAATATTTTTCACTTCATTGTATAATACAACCACATTTTGTAATAAACTGCCCCAAATCAATAACATAAACGTAGTTTTGAGAGTCCAGTTTGAGAAAGTTATTACAAACTTACTTACTCCCAAATGTGCTAAAATGTATTGCATAATATGTTAGGTCAGTTTATTACAAAATGCAGCACTTTATTA
>JAVQKG010086889.1:0-14777 GCA_036025885.1 Hypseleotris bucephala
CATGTTTCATCTTTAAATCTATTTTTGTTTTCTATTTAATAAGAGTTATTTTTAGTTCCTAAGAATTGTTTAGTTAAATGTCATCTGTACAGTTTATGTAAAATAAAATGTTTTCTTAAGTAACTTAAATTATTTGTTGTTGTCTATTTGTGTCCAAGATATTAAGTGTATTTTACATTTGAAACCTTCTCATGTAGTGATTTTTAATCAGTATTATTATTATAGTATTTGGCTTCTGCTGAAAGTTATAAATGAGGTCCCTTTTTGAGAATTATAAGGTAGCAGTATTGTTTGACAATGGATATACCTTGGTACTTGTTTTATACCATTACCTACTGGGGACCACCAGTTGTCCGCGACAAAGAAATCAAATTGTATCCAGTGTTTCTCAGTTCACCACATGACTCCATTGGCATTTAATGAGCACAGTGGCACAACTGGCTAACTCCGGTTAGTGAACTACTTTACCACCTGACCTCACAGTTTTTTGAAAACTTGGTTCTGTCTCTAGCAGTTGACATACATGTATCCACCTTTGTAACTACACATCCTTATACAACACTAATTACACAAGACAATTATACTAGCATATAAAACAATCAATCCTGGGCCGTGAAGTAAGTATGTTCTGTACGCTATGGGCTTTTTCCTGCAGTTATACAAAAAGGTGGGGCTCTGAGAAAAAACTAGTTGTTTTTGTCAGTACTGGTTATTAAATGATATCTTCCAGCTCATTATTCAGGACTTGTTGTTTCTCAAAAGCTCTAACAGCAGCAGAACACTAATTACAACTACAGTGGCATTCATAGTGGTTGCCAATATACAGACCTTCACATACCTGCCTTGTTCCCTTTTGGCTAAAGCAACTGCTGAGATGTGCATCTGCCTGTGCATGCAACTAGCTAGCGTGTTAGCATTTTTGTGAAGGTTTGTGTTTTACCATTAGAACAGGATGTGTCACAGGTAGCACCAATGATTCTGTTTGGTACTGCAACAAAAGACAAACCAATAGTGTTTCCATGGTTACATACCAGTTTTTGAGATTAGTATGTCCCACTAACAATACATATACACTAATCTATTAATAAAAAAGACAAATACATTTATAAAGTTCAGAAACATTCATATAATAAAAAGCAAACATGAATATCCAAGAAGCTAACCCAAGAAGCTAACCACAGCTTGTGAAACAGAGGCTTACATTTGGCATAAGATTTTCAATATGCCAAGAGAACTGTACTGCACGCATCCATTATAAAAGCCCTGTGGTTTGGACACTTAACATTGCTGTGGTCATGTACAGCCAGTTACATCAGAGCTGGCCTTACCCTCATGCAACACTCCACGTTTCACAAGTTACCAGAATGTCAACAAGCTTGCAACAACGCAAGGCATGCCCGTCCGCGTATGCCAACACCTACCAACGGTCCCATCAAAACAAATCACGTGGGCGCTCCATAAAGTATCAGCTCGATAATTGCCCTAAATGTATCTATTAGCATCTGCCAAGAATTGCAGCTAGATTTGTTTTCCCGTGGGGCAAATAGCATGTAAGGGAGGAGATGGGACTCAAATAGCTTGTCTTTTTTACCTGTAGGTGAGTCACTCTGGGAGGGAAAACAAATTAATATTATCGGGAGTGTGAGTGAGTGACAGGCAGGCATTTGCGAAGAGAAACGGTCTGTTAAAAATGACGTGCGTGTTTTTTAATCTGCTTGATGGAGCCTTTCAAGACAGATGACATTCTAGGAGCTGATAGCGCGGTCGGGAGATCGCTGTTGTGTCATGCTTCCCGATGCATGCCAAAATCTCCACAGGTGGAATGTTAATGACAGTGTACAAGAGCTATAGGCTATTACCGAAGGCCATATTGAAGAAATGTTTCTACCAATCTTCCATGTGTGTTAAAAGCTAATGGAGCAAGATAAAGATTTGTAGATTGTTCTTTTTGTATACCTCCAATCCAAGCCTTAGTAAGTCGATGTAGTCAAGCCACGCACTTAACACAACACACCTACACAACAAAGCCTTGTATACATGCACAGACAACCTCAGAGACCCCTAGTTATCAGCTTAAACAAATATCGTCCTGCTGCCCCCTTCGCTGGTCTAATACTACCACAGGTTAAGGTCATGACAGCTGCCATGTTGACGGGGTCAGCTGGTTTATCGCTGCAATAGCATTCATTCTTCCCGATCAGGCCGGTCCGCATTCACTTAATGAATTTATGACTATTCATCGCCCGGGGCCAGGCATTCCTCCTCCCTCACTTCACTCTGCCTGTGACTGACTGCGTGGCCTGGAGGAAGGGATCACACATGCAAGGCAGATAATAAGGCACACAGAAGAAAATAGGATAGTCATTTTCACTTGAAATTCAAGATTGTTTTTTTTATGGCATATCATTTTTGTATAGGGTGTACTGTTGCCATTGCACGTCATAACATTTGGCGTGAATGCAAAATAAGATTGTCGTTGTCACATGGGATTTGGGTTGTTTACTTTTTTAACAGTTTGAGAGGCTCCAATTTCATAATAGTTGCAACGTGACTATGTGAAGGAGATGAAATATGAAGTTTCTTTTTTGTCCATTTATGACTTTTTTTTTTACTCTGATATACCTTTAGAATATCAAAGTTCCTGTTTTAAGTTAGTTAATCATTTTTCAAAACAGTAACTAGTGTGTGATAAAATAATAAAAATAATTTCTATGGGCTGTCTGTCAAGTATCACTGGATCCCAACACTGCACAGATAAAAAGTAAAACAGTTCTCTACTTAGAAAATGTGCAGTAATCCTTCACAAACAAAATCTTTCATGTTGTTGATTGACTTAAATAGATTGATCCAACTAGAAGTTATGTGTTAACTCAAATGAACTATTTCACATTGATACAATTTAGAATGTGTAGGTAAAATTACTTTTTGTATTAGGACAATGAAAAAAAAATAATCTCACCAACACTTCTTTTCAGTGTGATAGCAACTGGAGCCCATCTACATAAGCACAGTATGTGTTTAGACGTACTAAATCTAGTTTAGTTATGGTTCTCTTTCAGTTTAGTTTAACCCTGGTTTAGTCCTAATTTAGACCGGGTGTAGTCCTGATTTAGACTGGCTTTACACCTGGTTCAGTCCAATATTGTGTCAAAGTTTTCTTTTCTTCAACTTTGAGTCAGTCATTTCGCAAACAGCTGACTTCTTACATGCGATTATTTCTGCTTGCAGCGATCAATGTAGAGACACTCGGCTCTTATTCGAAGGATTTGTGGGCCCCCTAAGACAGGAGGCTTATTCCACTCCTGTTTACTTCTCTCTACAACACCGGTTGACATTTTGACCTCTGGAACAACTCGGACTGTGCTCCCTGCGCGCTCTCTCTCACAGGCGGATTACCAGACGAGTAAAAAGGCTTTGCAACTTGAAAGCATATTTGTGAGCACTCATGGGCAAAAAGACGTCATTAATCCAATCATTACATGTGCTTCCATCTCATATGAGGTTTTGTGAAGAAAAACTTTGTTGTGAAATGTTGTCTTGTTGTATAGATCACAATATGCTAGACAAAATGTTAGGGTACACCTGGAATGACCTTAAAAAAGCTTCTTTTTTTAATCTCACATTTGCCCGAGGGAAGACAGACAAAGGAAGTGGTATTGCATGAGACCATCAACAACGCTAAGCATGTATTGAATGTTGTTGCATGGGCTTAGATTAGGGGTGGGTGATATGCCTATAAAAATCATTATTTTTACTGTAACAATGCCAGTGTTCATATTTTAAAAAAGGAGAATAAATAATATTAAGTGTTATGATTGGATGTGCAATGAATTTGTAGTAAAAATGGTTTTATGAAGCAGTAGTATTCTGTATAAGGCAAAAAAAATTCAAAGTAAAAAAAAATCTAAATTGTGATTTTGGCTAATTAAAAATTGTAATATTAAGCCGCAGTTTAGCTTAGTCAGTAGAACATGCGGCACATATTCAGAGACAACAGTAATTACCCCGGCGTCGCAGGTTCGAATCCGGCTCACGACAGTTTGCCAAATGTCAATCCCCTGATTTTCTCTCTTAATAAAGCTGAAATTTGGCCTAAAATAACTTTAAAAAAAACATGATATTGTACTTTTTTACCATATCGGCAACCCCTACCTTAGATGTATTCAATCTGAAAGGTGACATATAGTTGGGACCTGACTGACACCACTCCTCCACCAGGTTTTCAACTCACCTTTCTTCGTCCCAGGATGAAGCATCGGCTTGAGGTGAAGGGGTCAACGTGGCACACTGCTCAATGTGTGTCTATTTATGCTGGGGTCCACAATGTCATAAAGTCAGGGTTGTTCCTCCATGTTTTGGCAAAACAACCAGAGCCTTGTCACAGGATTCGGCCTTCCCCCCACCTTTCTCAATGCGTGTCTCCTCATCAGGGCCTAAACCTTGTCACCTCCTCACCCCACCTTCCACCGCCCTGACCTCCTGACTCTATAGCCATGCTCTGGACTCACAAAGCCCTCGTTTGTGCCGGCTAACACTGGCTGGAGGATCACCATCGCTCACCTCCAGCCAACAGGCTACAGCCATGTGATGACAAGTGACTTTCTTTTCTTAGACCAACTTTACAACAGATACTTTCCTGAGCAAGCCTGATGAATTATCTGTCTGCAAACCAAAGAATATGCCTATGGCGGACTTTAAGTGGCAGGTAACATAAATCAAGAGATGAGACTTTTAAGACTTTTGACAAGGCATATTTGAAAAGTGAGAAAACATTGTATAAAACCAGGGCAAAATGATATATGTGCATTCAACACCCATATACTATTTCCATTGATACAATTTAAGAAATCTCAAATACAATCTAGTATGTGTTGATCAAAGCAGATTTTTATTTTTGCATTAAGCTAATGGAAAACATAGCATTTTGCAACTTAAAATAATCCTTGTGAGTTGAACGTACATCATTTAGTTGAACTGATCTACTCTAAGTAAATTGAGACAGTTAAAAATTTTCCTTGTGAATGATTATGCCACAATTTGTAAGTATTTAACCTTTTTCACTGAACCTTTCAGCAACAGCACTAGACCACCCAGCCATAATAACAAGTGAATATTTCCATTTCCAATTTTTCTCTGTGGCATGCCCTTCCCCAAGATGCACTGATAGGAGACAAGAGTGAGATGTGCTTTGAGTTATGGTGTAAAAAGGTTAGACGGTATCAGGCCATGTTCTATCACTGCTAGACTGAGGCCTATTCATCAGAGTATTCCTTGCGTCTCGGCTTCCCATGATAAATGCCATTCAACTTACAGAACTCAAAGTCTTTTTGCTTCAAGCTCAGCATTTTTCAGTTACGGACTGACACACAGAGCCAACAGCTAATACCCTAATGTTTCTTGCACGTAGTGGTCTAAAATAGGGTTGGCCATTTTCCACTTTTTTTTCTCCGTCGTTATAGTCAAAATATTTACCCAAAAAATATAAAGCTAAAAAGTAAAAGTTATGTTAGCTAAAAAATAAGTATCAATTACAGAGTGGCTTACCGGTTACGAGGAAATTGCCCAATTTGAGCTTTTAATAGCACGACTACATTGTGCAAAAAGACAAAATATGTATATCTGGACAGATTTTTACCAAAACTAAAATTTTGGAGTCACTAATGAATAATTTTTGCTAATATTTCATTTATGTCAGTAATTTGTTTCAAATGGTCGGGGCAAATGCTCTGTAAAGTGTACAACTTTGTATGTATATAAAAATAAATTCGTTCAGTAAAACTTTTTCCAAAACAAGTAGTGTCTATGTGCCTCCTGTCAGTGCCTTTAAAAATATTGGCTAGCCACTGCCCTATGGCTTCTTTGACACCACTTTGTCTTGTACTGTCACCTACGTTTATGGCCTTTCATTCATTTGTGGTCATTAACACTCAAGCCACAAGAGTCACTCACAAATGTAGACTAAATTCAGGATGACATAACACATCTGCTATGTCATGGCCGGTGACACAAAGTAGAGGTACTTATCACATTATATAGGGTTGTTGAAGGTGTCATGGTACTGTCTGTCACACAAAACGATGTAAAACTACTGACAAGATGAGACAATACCCGTGAGTGAGAGGACTGTGACATGAGAACAGGGAGTTCAAATTTGCAGGATGCTCAGGGCAATAAGAGTGCCATAGAACTAGATGAACTGGACAGAACCACGACAAATGGCAAAAGCTTTTTTACTTAGTGAGATATAGTATGTACCTCATGACACAATTTGTACTTTTTTGTGGTTCTCATATTGGTCATTGGAAGGATGTAAAAAACACTAACAAACCGGTCAACTCCTTCCTACTGAGAATAATGGCCATAGACATTTAACAGTCATGCTGATGCCAAACTAAATTTATCTCTTCGTTGGTATTTTCAACGATTGGGGGAATATTTAACAACCTCATAAGGTAAAGGAATCCTGGTGACTAATACCTCATGCACTCTTCCAAGTCAATGTAGGAGTCTGTAAACAGTCATGGCCTTTGTTTCTGGAGGAGCGGGGTTCCCGTACATATTCCAGTGACGAAGAATGAGATAGTCAGCCATTGTGAATCTACCAACTCAGAGGAAGATAAATACTAAAAGCTCTTTGTTACAGGAATGACAAAATAATGTTTTTCCAAGACCAAGGTCAAGTGATACATGCCACCGATGACATTTAAAAATAAATATATAAATAAAATCAAGTTTTTTTATTGTTATCAAAACTAACCCACTGACTTAAAATAATTTACTAATACATGAATAAAGTAGAATAAAAAACATTTTCCCAAACACCTACTGAAACCTTGGGTGAGTTCTGACATTGAAACCAAAATACTGTATGTATTCTGATGGATGCTCACATCATGAACTGCATATAGAGCTAAGAAAACCACTGTACTTGAGCTTTCTACAATTTCGATTTCTTTATGTTTTCTTGTGAGTCAATGAATTAATGATGAATGCTTCTTATGTTGGTATATAACGGCTTTTTGTCTATTGGAGAAGGGAAATTCCAGCCAGGGGGATCTAAGGTGTGGCTGAAGATTGTCTCTGACCACTTAAAAGTACCAGGTATGACTCTTCGAACTCCCAGCTGCGTTTCTCTCTGAGGGCTCATTATTCTGGCAGGTGCCCTATTGTCCCCGACTTTTTGCGAGCCTTTTCATGCGCATACCAAAAAAATATGTAAGGGAGGGAGGCGTAAGGGGATAGGAAGAATGGAGGACGAGCAGGAGTCAAAGTGAAGAAGACTCATGGCATCAAAAGAAAAGATGGCGCTTTGTTTTGGAAGAATAGGCCCTGTTTGGACATTCTGAGGTCGGGAGCTGTCGGATGTGGCCGCACTGACCACTATAAAGGAAAAGGCCAATTTGGGCGCCAAGATTGTTTTTCCATGTTGGGAAACGAAAAAGCATAACACGGGCAAAACTGCAGGGCACGTCGCACAAGTGTCCCCCATTTGGCCTTAATTCGACGCCTTTGATGCGCTTTCTGGGTCATTTCGGATGAATTTCACTGTTTTGTTCGCAAGTTGCGGTTTTGCCCACATGACTGCTGTTGTTGTAAGGGCACTATAGGGTGGTGTGTGTGTGTGTGCGAGAGAGATGGTGCATTTCTACAGATGACCTCATGGGAAAGTCCTTTTGCTCTGGAGTAAATGCGACAAAGGAGCTGTTGACAGATGTTTCAATAATGGAAAAACAAGTGATGCTCTTGTCTTGTAATCTGGCGCTCTGTGAGTGTTTACGACGTCTTAAGATACAGCCGAGGAGTGTGTGGCACATAAACACCATTATCGCGCAGTTAAGTGGTAAGGACGGAAAAATGTGTGGAATGTATTAGTATAGTCTTTTCTTTTTCAATTATGTAGAGGCTGGGGGCATATAAAAAATACATTACAAAAGATACTAAATAGTCAGCACAGTATAGACTAGTGTTTCTGAAACTGTGGGCCGGGGACTACTAGTTGTCCACTAGATTTCAGAAAAACATTGCTGATTCTCAAATTACCCAATGACTATTAAGTAAGCAGGTTTATTGGCACAAATACATTGACTTTAAAATTTAAAGTCAAATTTTGCCTAAATAGACAGTACACAAACTTTTTATTTAGAAAGTGGACGTTGGTCTACAGAGAAACACTGGTATAGAATACTATCAATTTGGATTAAAATTTCCTTAAGCAATATTTTTAATTCATACAAGAGGTAAAATAAAATGGATGGCATGGTGGCACAGCAGTTATTTTAAGTTAACGTTTTTTTTAGTTTCCTCCCACCCACTAAAGAGTTTGCGTGTATTCAGAGATTTGATACATTGATTTGTCCTAGGAAGTTCATGTGAGAGTGAATCTGTGTACACACATCAGCCCTGTGACTCGAGCTGGGCTCCAAAAAGATGTGTCCTGTATTCCAGTAGGCTTACATCTTCCATATAAAATGCTTACACAATTATAATTTAAAAACTAGTCATCATAATCCCAGAAACTTCTTGATAGTACCTCTTGCAACCATTTGTACCACGTAATAATATGAAATAATAGTCATTTCTAGTGTACTGCTAACACTGAAATGAGCTTGTTGGTACCGGCCACAATCTTTCGCTTAAATGGAAATCGATGACAGCATTTGTTTTTGTGCTCAGACCTCCAATACATTCATTTTATAGTTAAAATAGACCACCCAATGAGGATAAAAAGAGCAATTAAACAAAAATTACTACCAATAAGTCAGTACAGATAATTTCAACTTATTGTATAGAACCCAGTATTTAACCAAGGGAAGGTCTTGTCTCAATTACTGTGAACTATAATCTCAATGCACATAGCACCTTCCAAAGTTGTCCACAAAAACAAACAAATGCATGCGTGCTGGCCTCCTACATACGTAAGGCAGCAAGACTTCAGGTTTAAACAGCCTCCCTGACAGAGTGAAGGGAAACAATGCTCCACTCTTCCAAACACATGCCTGGCGCCAGCTGCCAGCGGAGATAAAAACCAAGAGGTGAGGAAGAAACGCGCAAGCAAAACAACGAATGCCTGGTATCTGTGGGCGATCAACAGTGACGGAGCAGAGTTTACTTTTAGAGAGATATCTGATCAGTTAGCAGCACTGCAGGCCACTGAGAAGAGAAGTTACATTTATTGATATCTGTGCCGGTTAAGGGTTGTGCCTGCACGTGCATGGATCATTTAAAAGCAGAGATTTTCCCAGAAGCTAAATATTTCTGTCCGCATGACAAGAATATAAATACTCAAACAAGTACACCAAACCACTGGGTGATGAGAGAATATGCAATAAGTGCCAAAAGATTTAATGTTTTTAAACTAGCTACTTTGTTAATATAGGTAAATAATACAATAATTGGTGATGATAGGAACATGAGAACAGCATGTTTAAAAAACAAAAAACACAGGTCACGTGTGGCTTCATCAGATCAGCTCTTAAACTCAGGTAATACCAGAGTTTTTATTATTATTTTTATTTAAAAAATTAATTTTAAAGCAATTTTTCTTTCTTTATTTTTTTTTTTTGCTTACACAAAACATTGACTTTGCCACTTGTGCTGAGATTTTAAGTGCTAATAAAATGGAACATGTCAGTCAATATGTAATTGAAGAGTTTTTTAAACATTTGATCTTGGTGGGAGTTTTTTAAGGAGACATAGAGAAAGAGAAAAACACACAGAAAACATGTTTTGCCTTGCGCAAGCTACTACAGCAGCAAAACCATTCAGAGGGGAAAAACAGTTTTTTAGGCGTGGACACTTGGGCTTGTGTATCTCCACTCAAATTAATTTTGCGGCGCCTTGGCGGCAGATCAGGGGGAGCGGGTATGCCACACACAGCCTTTGATTGTCTCTGACGGCTCAGATGATTCAGAGTTACAGATAGCATCTGAAGTTACCCACCCTCTAAAGTCTTTCTTCCCCAACTCCACTTTTTTTATCCATCTCAGATTACACGACTGGAATGGGATCGCTCCTGTACCCAGCGCTGTACCTCCACAACAAAGCCTTCTGTTGTACTCACCAGTCAGTGTGTGCAATTTAATGTCTCCTAAATACTTTTATTGTTGACGTTTTTTCAGGTACATTCTGAACATTCCTCTAAGCCGTGCCAGGAAACTGCACACAGGTAACTGTCTAAGAAGATTATAGTTTTGGTGGATACGAAAAAATGAACCGAAGCTTAGTATTACATGCATCCTTACCTCCTACTCTCCCTCCCCCAAACAAATCTGCCATTTCTTTCTTTTTCTTAGCTGCGAGGAAAACTGTGTGTGCGACCGCTTAACAAATTGACACTGTGTATGCTTGAACAAGAGCAGGCATGGCCTTTAATTACTGTGAAATTATGACTCACCGTGTTTTCTCCTTTCACAGCAGACAATTCAGATCAACCTGAGCCTAAAATAGGAACCACCTACACATTTTCCCCATTTCAGGACCATGATGCATGTGTACAGTTGTATTCAAGGAGATATTTTTTCCGTCTTAAATATGTCTAAAAACCACTACAAACACTTCAAATATGTTCTACAGACATTGTGGTGGTAAACAGTTCGGAAACCACCGAAAAACAATTAGCACCCACAACCTTTTGGTGTTCAATGAAAACAGTAACATTAGCTAATAGCCATATTGTACCAGAGCCAATGTCAAAACACTTGATTATTAAGCTGTCTGGAGTTGGGTTTATATAATTAAATTAACTCTTTGACCCTGTTGTTTGGTGTAAAGTAGATAATCTGTTGTGATTAATATTTTACTTTAGTATAGTAAGCTCAAATAAATTGTGGGATAGAGCCTAGACCACTTAGTCTAATCGTCAAGTTTTTGAGTAACATGGCAACCCACACAAACTGATTAGATATTGCTAGAGTTCAGAAGAGGTAAAGTAAAACTTGACTCCTTCTCTTGGGACAATTCCAGACTCCAGCTTTAAGACAGGCTTCATTTGCAAGATTTTAGTAACACTTTTTGGGTGGATGTGGTGCAGTAGGTAACCACCCAGCAACTGGAGTCACCGGTTCATATCCTGCCCAAGCATACTGTGTATAGTGACGTTGTGTCCATGGGCAAGACACTTAACCCAACTTGGTCAAGTATGAGTGTGACTCTGGTAATCAGGAGGATTGTAAGCACAAAATGGTATGAGTATGACAGAGGGGTAAATTAATGTATGAAATTGTAAAGTGTCTATTGTCTAGAGAAGAGGCTAATTCATTATTTAATAAATTATTAATATTATTATTTTCATTATGATTACATTATTCACTCACTGTCACACAATAATGATGGTAACCTATACTTCTCAATCCACAGCTGCCTTGGGACAGACTGGCAGCCATGCAGTACATTCTAAACTGGGGTGAACAAGGATCTCCCAGGCCACTGTCAACAAAAACACTGATTTTAGGCATCTTGTGAGTTGGCGGTTTGGGCCAAATCCTTTGTTGTGGTTCAGATGGTAATCTTTTTGACAAGAATATTTTGTGAGAATCCCATGGACAAGGGGTGTTGGTGGAGTCTTATTTTATTTATTTATTTTTCCAAAAGCCACCCAAGGAAATGCGGTAATGCCCTGAGCGAGATTCCTCTGTTCTTACCTCATGCTTGCCTCAGTTATCTCCGGCACTTCCTTCTCTTGACCACATTGGTATCAGCTGAAGTAGCCTGGTCCTGGAGTAGCACCCGGTCTGATTAGATTGGAGCTTTTAAGAGTCAGGTGTCATTAAAGAGTGTACCAGGGTTCTATTTTAATAGGAATATGCTCATCGTGGCCCTTATCTGGAAGACCTCACAGCAGGCAGAGAGTGACAGACCGGGCCATCATGTCAACAACAACCCATGCTGGAAGAGTGCCCACAGCATTACGTATTGTTTTCAAGTTGCTTCTACTATCTATAGTCACTAGTAGCTGTTGGCACTAGGGACGAAACAATTCATCCAACTGGATTCAATCAGAGGTAATGGGGATAGTTGGGAAATCATCTGGAGTGCAGTTTGAATAGTATTGTGATTAGTCCTTTATGTGTGAGTTTTAAGGTTAAAGCTGTATTACGTGATTTTTTGGAACTGTGCAAAAAAAAAACAAAAAAAAAACACTTTCCTTTCTCTCAAACAGCAGGTCTGTAGAGTCACATTTTGTAATAACTCCGCATTTTGTAACAACCGGCAAAATGTAATACAAATGTTTACGACATTATGTAATAAAACCACATTTTGTAATCAACTGCTGCATTTTATAGTAAACTGACCCAACGCAAAATGTAATTAAATTCAAAACATTTTGGAATAAGTTGTTGCATTTTGAGAAAGTTAATTCAAAATGTGGTTGGTGAATTTTTTGCATTTTGTAATACCGTTCTGAGAATGTCACAACTTACTACAAATGTGCAAACTTTATGTTAAGGTCAGTTTATTACAAAATGCTTCTGTTTATTACGAAATGTGGATTTATTACACAAGTTAGTGACATTTTATTACATTTTAGCAGATTGTTATATAATGCAGTATTATTACAAAATTTTAAAGTTTGGTAAAGTTAAAAGTCCTATATTTACAGACTAACACAGTCTAATTTTGATATATTTAGGTTACAATTTTATATTTTGCAACTTCAAACACAATATCTATCTAAAACAAGCTGGTTTGTGGAGCTCCCATAACGATCTGATTAGACACCTGTTTCTGTTTTAAGACAGGACCAAACCATTTTCTTCAATCAGATATCCTGTGTTGTTGAATGGTGGTGGTATCAATGCTTCTCTGGGTGTGTTTGTTGACAGTACAGGAGCAGCCAGGCCCACATCATGTTTGGCTCAAATCAGCTTTATGATCTGTCTGTTTTCAGGACTATAGTGCAACATAATGAATTACTCAAACATGCCCAAATGAAACATAACTGAGGCATTAACGTTGCAAAATTTAAATATCTGAATCATAAAACATTATTTTTGTAATATAGGACCTTAAATTGGCAACTACAGTACAGATTTATACATTTGACAAGTAATTTACAAACCAAGATGGATTTTAGGTAGTGACAACCATGCTCAATGAAGTTGGTTGTAGTTGTAAGTAATACCCTGGTGCATTATACTTTATATTGAATTAAAATTCTCCATAGATACAGTCGGCAACAGTGGGAACCACGGGAGCAGCCACTTACGGTCATTCTGCAGGGGAAAATATACCCTTCACTTCAATGGAGAAAAGCTGCTAAATTGTTGTCTACTCATCAAATACAGCAGCAATTATAAACTTACTTACTTTACATAATGATAACCTGGACTTATACAGACTAACAAAGTGATCCAAATTACCGAAATAAATATGCAAATTAGCGATCGTTAGCTGCCTTGTATGTTAATATAACAAGTAGAAAGGTTTGTTATCCCCCATGCCAGAGACCACGCCCCCAGATCCAACGCTCTGCCGACTGTATCTATTATATTTAATTCAGGGCCCGTTAAACTTTTGGGATCTTTCTGCCCCCATATTCCCCCCAATTCGCATATCAAGTAACTCTGATTGATGGATGATGCAAAAAGCTCAAAGTCTTTAGTTTGTTTTTTTTTGTTTTTTATACTGTTGAATCAAAGGGCATCATCAAAATGACTCACTAGACTTAGCAGGATCTACAACCTCACTGGAGGGATGTAAAGCAAGTATAGTCAAGTTAAGCTGAATCCACAAAATGTGACAAAGTTCTAAGCACACCCTGTTGTCAGTTGTTCCATTTGAAATTGGAACACCTGCTAAAACCTGACTGTACAAAACTACAGATCAGAACAAATAATTAGTACCACCTCTTCTGATGTGATGGATTACCTGACTTCAATTAGAAAATAGGAAGCATACACAGTAAAAAGTCATACGTCACAAAGTTGAGGTAATTTTTATAATTTGTTTTGAAGATAACAATGTGAGTTTTAAAAGACATGTTATACTGACAAAATGCCGCTAGTTATATTATTACTAACAGTAAAATGATCTAGGTTTTAAATTGATTCAACTCGCTAAAGATCTTTGTCCTATGCTATACTGTAACTCACTGTGTTTTGTCTGAAAAACTTCAAAGTGTGAACTGTAGTTTTAAAACTCACATGGTTAAGTTAAAGGAAATGATTACAGCGTTATAGTGTATGTGACAGACAAATACTTTTGACCAAAGAAAAGAAACTATTTTTGTCATACCTTTTAACCACTCTATGTCCAGATTTTACAACTAAAAAATGTTGACTTTATTGACCTTAAGCTTGTTGCTGAATTTTATTTGAACAATTCCAAGCTTGGGAACATCTGGGTTCTTCTAGAAGGAGTGAGACTTATTCTTTCTAGGAAAAAGAAAACACAGGAATGATGTGTTAACTTCATAAAAGAATACCGTAGATTGTTATAACGCACTATAGAAAACATATTAAATCATTGTAACATACATCTTAGCTTCATTTTAACCATTGTTCACCCACTAACTATTTTTCTGTCTTGTGGATGTTTACAGTCTCTCCGGGCGTCTGTACAAATATTAGAAACATTCCGATGCTCTTTGTGGGAATGGGATGCCTGGATCTCCATATTAGACCACATTACATGGATGACAGTAGACAGGAGAATTGGAGGTGAGAGGTGTGTGCCCCAGTTGACAAGTCCGCGTATTATAAGTGACTTTTTTTGAGTTGCTTGTAAAAATTGGTAGTCGCGGGTTACATTTTTTTTGGGGGGGGGGGGGGGGGGGGGGT
>JAVQKG010086898.1:0-10140 GCA_036025885.1 Hypseleotris bucephala
TGTAGTTCAGCGTCTTCATCATATGTAACTGTCCAGCAAGTTAGAAGAAGATAGGGCAAAAACTTCCTGAGTTATTGCATTTACAAATTTAATCCTTAATTAATTAATTACTTAATTACTCTTCATTGCATATGTACCCAAATCGATATAGTTCGGTGTCCTTATAAGATCTAAGTATCTGCAAAGTTACAAAGTGATCCGGCATTTCGTTTTTGAGTTATCGCGGTCACACGGCCAATCTGCGGACGCGGATGGACATGAAACCATAATATCGCCGAACGCGATTCTCGCGTTTTGCTGATATAATAAAATAAAATAAATCCACCTTTCTCCCACTGTCTACAGATATGATTGAGGCTAATTTGTGATATAAAAATCTGAATCT
Source organism: Hypseleotris bucephala (assembly GCA_036025885.1). Taxonomy (NCBI): domain Eukaryota; kingdom Metazoa; phylum Chordata; class Actinopteri; order Gobiiformes; family Eleotridae; genus Hypseleotris; species Hypseleotris bucephala. The sequence goes on from JAVQKG010086898.1 coordinate 386, forward strand.
TAGAGTTATTGGTTGCCTCTAAAGTGTATGTGTCAGCCCTGCAACTAATTTGCCACTGTCTTGCCCAAGGCCCATAGTTGCTGGGATCCAAGTCAATTGATTTTTCCTAAGTATGGGCAGTTGCTTATCTGCTACTGTGTATAAATGTGTTGTGTATGGCTAATGCTCTCCCCAAATGTGCAACACAAACACACAAGTCTGGAGCAGTGAAGAGAAAAATGTGCAGCCTGAACATATTCGTCTTGCTCTGACATGTCTCATCATTTTACTCCACTTTGCCAACCGCCTTACTTCAGCAGCTGTGTGCATGCCCACAACACTGACACTGGCCAGCATCATACCCCAAAAAGACAAAGATGAAGTTTCCACCAAAGGATCAAATTAGACATAGATGGCAAGAACACATTTTCTTGGTTAAAGTCTATTAAAAGTAACTGACTCTTTTGAAAAATGTATCGCGTTTCAGTCTCTCACTCTTACAATAAGTTGTGTTTTGGTTAATAAAAGGCAGAGAGGCAGAGCAGGTTAGTGGTTCAATTCCTACTACAACTTTTTCATACTTCTTTAAATGTACATAATAATTCTAATCCTACAACCCACCACATTGGGGATTCCTGTGTAACCCCCCTATTTTACAGTATCCCTTAAGCCATTGTTGATGTCCATTTCCTAAATTCATGGGTCACTGATGCTGTGAGCTAAACCACTTTCCCGGCATTGTGCTTCATTTGTTCTTTCTCCTTACATTACCCCTGTCTGGAATGTATTCCTTATACTGTCTAATCTACAGCTGCATCCAATTTCCTCCCCATGCAACTGTTTAGTGAACACAACTTAAAGGGAAACAATGTAACTTTGCATCTTACCTGCTGTAGTTGTATTTTTAGAAATATACATAATACATATAAAGCAGTGTTTTTCAAACATTTTCACACCACTTAGTCATACCAAAATGAATCGCAGACACCCTCACCCCCAGACTAAGAGACTAATGTTAAAAAAGTGTTGGGATTTTATAATGCTTAGACAAAAGGCTACAGTCTGTGTTAAGGCTAGCTTAGCTTAGTTTACAAATTAGAAGTAAATTTCAAAAATCGTATCTGTCATGTCTAATAGAAGGTTTATATGAATGCATCTCTATGTGCACATTCAATTTGTACTGTATGTTTAGGATAATTCTGGTTGTATCCAAATGATGCAACCGAAGGTTTAGTTTTCCTGGAAATCCAGTCAAAAAGCATGTAGCAATGTCCTCAGCAGCCTCCATTAAAATGCCTCTAAGGTGAAGGCTATATCTAACTGTGTGTTTATGGTTCTTTAGAGCACTGTATGGTAAAGATGTTGGTTCACTGTGGTGAGATGCAAAAAGACCTGGTTTGTGAGGTTAGATATTTTTGGTGTATGGTGAAAATGTGAAGGACGAGTTATGTTTGAATGATAATTTTTCTAGTTACAGTAAAAGGACATGATTTTACACTGAACTCTTCCAGTTGACAGAGTTTATGTTCCACCTTGGAGAAATTCACAAGTGACGTAAAAAGCCCAGTCAACAATTATTTGTACAACATGGCCAAAACATTTACTGGTACCATGTGTAAAGTGCAGTAAAGTGCTTTATTTGTCATACAATGCAATACTGCACTGTAGAAGGTATACAATTAAGGATATTCAGAAGGTAGGGAAAACTGTAACACCCAGAGAATCTATGTAGAGACAGGAAGAACCTCCAAAGAAAGGCCTTGGCTGATCCAGTAAACAAATTCTGAGTATTGTGGTGAGGTAAATCCAGGCATTTAGTCACTGTCATCAATTAATTATTACCTCTGCTAAAGAGATAATGTTTTTGGTATTCTCTGTCCAACTGTTCGTTTGTCATCTGTTAGCAACAAAAAACTTCTGCACAGATTTGGATGAAATTTTCAGGAAAGATCAGGAATGACACAAGGAAAATGGTGATCTGGATCACCATTTTCAGGGAAGGTTACGACTTGATTACATTTTGGGAATGAACTGGATAACGGTCGGGATCCAGGATTTTTTCACAGCTGCTTGGTCGATTTCCAAGTGCTTAATTGTTTATGTTGTTCTTTTGTCCCACATTAGTTTGCATACAATTTGAATCTTAACATACTTAGCTAATCATATCATTGATGCAAGTGCATATTGTTTCTTACAGACAGTTACACCCATTGATTTCAACATTATTCCACCATGCTGTAGCAGTGAGGGCTCATAGCATCTGTTCCTATTTATCACCCCCCTGATTCCTATTGTGACAGTTCCTCAGAAGAGCAGCAGGTGACAGTCAGGTGAGGCCAGTAACAGGGAAATAATGTGGGGAATCTCCTCTGTCAAGCTGTGTATAGAGGAAGTGTGTGAAGCAGGAAGGGGGCAGAGAGCTGCTTGTACACACGTAAACATCCTCCAGGCCATGGCAGTCATCCTGAGAATATTTATCTACACGGGTAACACAAAGAGGCAGCTAACCTGGAATCTGGCCCTCAGCGATTTTCTATGAAAATAGGGAGGGAGGACAAAAAAGGTGGAGATAGAGAGAAGATGGTTAGGGAGCTTGGGGATAGGGAAAGTGTGAGATTAATAAAAAGACTAGGTGAATGTCTCCTATCATTGTAACTCTCTACCCCCTGCGCCTCAAATTCACTACAAACCCTTGAAAAACTGTTAAAAACGTACAACTTTAAACAAACATTCATCCCCCTCTAACGTCTCACATGATTATTTCTTTGTCTTATGTGTTTTCTGTGTTTTGGTTGTTTTGCTATACCAGTGAAAATACATAGTCTGGTACAGTTTTATGCTGTAAAATAAGAACAAATCAGGTATAAACTAGGATTAAAATTGGACTCAATCCGGTTCAATGAGAATTTAATCATGTACCTGTCTACCGTACACATCTCTCTATCGTACACAACATGGCACTTCTTTGTAACCCTAACAATACTGCTTGGCTAACCTACAAATAAATACGAAACATCTGACATTCGCTCTTTTATTTCTATGGGACTTGCATGTTGTCAATGGCATTCTTTTGTGTTAGTCTTTGATGGCCGGGGGGTGATGAGGTGTGGGAGGGTCCCTAGCCCGTCCTGTTTGTGGGGCAGGATGGTGTGGTGTGATTTAAATCTGTGTACTTGCCCCCCAGGCCCAATGCATCTTTCAGTGCGGAGCTGATTCGAAGTGAATGGCAACGTGCCGTGTGGCTCCATCAAGGCCAAATGACTTGTGACACTCCTTGTTCCCTGACGTCTAAGGAACTGAGACAGAGACTACACACAAATGTACACACAAACGCACCTACACACTTACAATTGTGTTGGGGACACACTGGAGTGACTTCCTTTTATTTCCTAGAGACCGAACCTTAACGGGACATGTCTTGACCACAACATTATTTCTGACAAAAGAGTAACTCAAAATTTGAATTAAATATTATATATTTTTAATTCCATTTCCCATTCCATTCCACTTTTTTGTTTGTTTTTGAGTAAGTACTTTCTTTCTGTTAGGGACTTCAGGCGCTATACACCTAAGCAACTGAAAAACACATGACATATGAAAATGACAAGAAAAGACCCAAACTAGTAAAAAGACAAGCACATGTCACTGTATCCAGATGACAGTATGGCCCACACACAACCTAATTATGTGTATATCAATGGCTTAAAACACCCTGGAAACAGAAACAATTGAAAGGATGTTTCAGATTTAGACTGTAGTTTGTTCGGATGGACAGCCCAATGGAAAATGTGACGTGCGGGTTCATGACAGTCAGTTGTTCTGTTTGCTTTCTTTAACTTGCATCTGTTTTCTCTACATGTGTTTTACTTTAGCATCTCTGACCTGAAAGTAGCTGAGCCCGGAAAAAGAGGGAGACTGTCAAGGGATAAAGTAACACACAACTGTTTACTTCAGCCCATCTCTAAAAATACATCTATACTTATACAGACCCAGAGAAAATACAAATCCTAGAGAAATATATCTTCACTACATGAATGCATCATAATAGTAGAAGCAGGCACCTTGCATGTGGGAGATGTTGGTTGGGAGAATAACTTTGGATATTGCAACATGTGGCAACTATTGCATAATTTCAATTGCAATGATAGCTCAACAACTAACATACCCGTTTCATTTGCCATAGTTGATTCATAGAGTTTTGTGTCCCCTACTCCACTCCAAACTACCCACTACTTATTGAGGGAAACTGAGACAAGGACTTTTGTCATTGAACATATCAACTTTTGATTCAAATGTAGTTCAGACTGACTTCTTGCTTACTCTAAAGTAATGGATTTTCAATACTTTTACTTTTTTCAACTCCGCATCATGCATGTTGTTTGGGCCTAAAACATCTTTATGAATCCTGACAATGTTCAAATCTGTTCTGAATAACATGTTGTGACATATGCCGTGATTCTGCTGCCACCGACATCAACACACAAACAGCCCATGTGTGGATTTTCTTAGTGTGTCTTTTAGGTTGATTTGTCATGAACAGTCTGCTGCGTGCTACACTTGTCCTTGCCTCGGGCTCAACACATCTACAGACAAACACTTGATTTGACTGGGGCCATGTTTCTGGTCCATCACGGTGCTGCAGACTTAAACATTTCTTAGAATACCGTCTGCACAAGACTAGTTTGAGATGAGAAAATGTGATAGACTAAAATGGTTAAAGTGGTTTCGTTCTTGTGTTTTGTATAAATTATAAAAAATATATATTCAGATAACTATATATAGACCCTTTAAAATGTTTGCTATGTGGACTGTTCACAATTCTATATCACAAAAGTGAGTTAACTTTACAAAAAACGTAGGATTTGTGGTGAGGGATAGGATAATTCAAATACAACTATTGTGGTCATCAACTTTTCTGTAATGACTTGTCCAGGAAAACCTAAAAAATCAAGAATTTTACCACCTGTCAAAACGCTAACTGTCCTAATGTGTATACACAAACAATGTGAGGTACATTCACAAATCCTTACAAGGCTCTGACATCTACGTACATGTGACAGAATGGTCATTTGTCAAAAGTATATTTAATCTACAATTTTCTGTGGCTAATAATAAATGTAATATAGTCTTGCCTCCAGTTGCCTCCATTCTGTAATTTAGAACTTTCTGTTTACAAACTTTTGCAGCTGTGAGTGTCTGGGGAGAGGGAAGTCTAGTAATACACATGGAGGGCTATGTGCTGAGGATTGTAACCTTGGCAACTGTAGTCTAAAATAATAACAAAAATAGTAGCAAACCTGTACTTTATTGTGGCTGAGGAGTAGGGATAATGCTTGTCAGACGTGTGAATGGCATTAACACAGTTTGTACAGAATCCACCTCCATCATCAGACCCTTTTAGATTTACTCACTGGACCTGTTCACAGTCACAAAGCTCTATACAAACTATCTTCTGTCCTCTGTATACACTGCAGCCCTGTATTTAGGACACAGATTGCTTTTATTGTAGAGCAAAATATACTAAATTCATGTCTCTATTTGCAGCTGTGCATTCTGCAGATGAGGGGGAATTCAGCATTAAAAATCTCAAGCCCTGCCTGAATTATATGTATTACGCAATCACAGTTGTCCTAATATAAGAGTATACGCCCGTACAAGAGAAACAATGCAGCTTGTTCTACTTCAGTTAAACACGGGGCGCAGTGGTTAGCACTCTTGCCAAACAGCAAGATGGTCCTGGGTTCGATTCCCTTCTGTGTGGAGTTTGCATGTCCTCCCCGTGTCTGTGTGGTTTCCTCCGGGCACTCCGGTTTCCCCTACCACTAAAAACATGTACAATATGTTCCCCATTGGGGCCAGGACTCCTGTGAAAAAGAGATTCTGAATCTCAGTGGGACTTTCCTGGTTAAATAAAGGTCAAATAAAAAAAAAAATGATTGTAATTACATATTGTCCTATACACTCAAGTCAGTTCAGATGTCTGGCAAAGAACACTAACTACTTTGCCCTACAGACTTGTACAGAATAATGACAACTCAACGAAATTGGAAGATGGCAATCTGATGTAGACAACGTTTTTGAAGTAGTGTGTTCTATTATGGTCAAGTCTTTGCATTTATTCTGTGTATTAATACTGTTTTGGTATTTGGTCCTTATTTCAATTGTTCTTTATGCACTACACAACTTTGCTTGTTTTACCCGACAAAGAGTGTTATGTAAGTGTGGATATGTGTTGTGTTGGATCTAAGGGCATATTACAGACTTGTCTCTTTGAGTGAGAATCATCCAGACAAGTTCTATACATGGCTGTCCTTCCCTGCAGCTGACTGTAACCCTCTGAAACACAGGCTAAGAGACAGTGCAATGTGAGAAGAAACTTAAAAGTTTTAAACAATACAAAATAATGTTGTAAAAATGTATTAAAAATACTATAATTGTGAAATGCATGTTGATTCACATTTAAATATTATGTTCATAATATAGGCCTATTTGCATCAAGGTAAAGCATAACCTTCAATTTAGGCAGACTATCTACATTTAAACTTCTGAAGCAGTTGAACTTCAACCTGACAGAGGGATCCACTCCCAGGATGGACAGGCTATAGATATTCAGGACAAATGGATATTAGCCTGGCAGCCATGACTAACTCTTTTCCTATGCTATACATAAATGTTATTCTAGTCTCCCAATGACTGCATTCAATTTTGACTCACAATTGTTGTTAACAAGGAAGTCACATTAGCAAAGTCATGTAATGGCTTGGGACTGGTTCATCCATCGTAGAGAAATGATTTGCTATGAGCAAGGTACCATACCCCACTTAAAAAAAAAGTAGGAGAGGCTGGTAGGCTGGATAAATATAATCCATTTGCAGAAAAAGGTAATGTGCAACAGGATACAAGTACAGGCGAATGAGCAGTGATGAAGTTTGGGAGGGATTCAAAGGGGTCAACCATGGGTCAGAACAGGTCCATAGATGGGGCCAGCTAGAGTCATCACATGGACTTTCAATTGCAAGCCTGGCATCTGCAACAATACTATAAACTAATTTGAGATACAATATAATGACTGTAATTATCAGTCAGAGCCATGGGATAGACACTCTATTTCACCGCATGCACTAAACTTAATTTTCATATTGTCTCTCTCTCACCCTGCAAAGCCCAATTTGTGCATGTCCTTAACTCTTCTTCATCTGTTTCCCTCTGGCTTTGTAGACGAGCTCTGGGATTAATCAACCAATTAGGAGAGGAGCCCACAGGAGGTGTTCCGGGGTGCGCTTATTATCATCACCCCCACATCATAGGATTGACTTCTCAATTAGACAAATTGGAGATAGGTTGTAGTAATTGAAAGGTACAGCTGTGTTCAAATTTCCCCCTTAGTGGGAAGGTGAGTACCCTTTTAATTCAATTATGATCATTATCCTCATGCCTACACTCACTTCTTGATACAGTCTGCCTTGAGGTTTTGTTTAATCAGAAGTAATTACATATTATACAGGTTTAAATCTTTGTTTTAAGATGTACGTATGTTTGGGGGGACTCAGCCTGTTTATCTGTTAGCTTAAGCAGGCTATGATCTGGCTCCAAATTACAGCACATTATCCATGTGTTAAAGACACCCAAATTACTTTGCTTCAGAATCACTTTAAACAATCATCAACAATTGCCATTTTAAGCGGTTGGCTTCTAGATACTTTTTTTTTCCCTCAAGGGAATGTTTGCCTCACAACAGCTTAACATAGTAAGGATGATAAAAGTCTACTACTGTATGAGTAAATGCGTAGAGTGGCATTAAATAGTCCCCAAATATAATGTAACCTATGTAAACATTTGTGTTCTAGGGTTGAGTGTTAACTACAATTGGCTTTGTGTCTGCAATTTTACCTTAAGGCGATGTCTGTTCCAATCAGTCAGCTCAGCAGGCAAAATACAATTTTTAGATAAGCAAATACGTACATGTCAGGCTAGAAAAAGTGCTTTGATGCCATGTAGTGTAATGTAGCTGGATTACAGTATGCTTCATGTCATTGCTAACTGTCCCCATTAGGAGACATACACAGCAGGGGAGACACATATCACCCTAGATCTGTTAAATGACTAGCTGCTGACCTCTGGACCATACTACTTAACCTCTAAAGGAAGAGCCGAGTGCGGGCTGGTCCAGGGACTGACCCCCACAAAGCGTTTACGTGCAAGAGGCCCCCAGGTGCGAGACCACATTATCTGCAAAGTTTTTTTTGAAAATAATGCCAAAACTTTCACACCTTTAATGACCATGAAATTCTGCGTTTTGATCTTCTGATTTATGCCCTAGACTGAGTACCAGCTCAAGAAATATATGGATTTCCAAGTACCACATATTTTGGACTGAAACAAGCAACATTGCAGGTCTGCAACAAAAGAAACTAAACAAGGTCAAATTTCAGCTGTTGCCCTAGAGATTGCACTAGTCGTCTGAGTACACTACCTGAACTGGAAAAAGCATAAGTGCCATCCGATGTACCAGAATCACTGTTTGAGAACAAACGAGGCACTTGCAGAACTCAGAAAACTGTAACGGAGGTGAGATGCAGACGGCTTTGGATAGAACTGTTACACTTACTAGCTGATTAACTTGTTTTGTGCCTGATATCCTTTCTGACACTATCCTTTCTAACTATTCAGACTTTGGGCTGACACATCCTTTTCTTCAAGGTTTTACATTATAATACTATGACACCATTGTTTCTTTCTCATAGAATTTCCTTCTCTTTTTGCTGTAAATAAAACATTTTGTCCACAACATGATACCACCGACACTATCTCGTCTCCATCTGTTACTGATCTTGAAGATCCCTGTGTGCTGTTTGAGTGAGAACAGCGAAGAAAAAAGGCCAAACAAGAGGAAAGGAAAGTAGCTTTTACTGCATCCTTGTACATCCTGCCTTAATGAGGCCCCCCTGTCTCTCTGCCCATCTGTCCCCAGCGGGATTGGATGCACTGGGCCCCCATCGCGGTGCCAAGGTAGGTTCCTGTCTGCACTTTTGGTATCTCAAAACTTAAAAAGCAAAATGGCTGACTACTTCATATTGACTTGCTCGTTTTTGTTGTTATCCATGCTCCACGCGTTAAGGATTCCCATCTAAAATCTTAAATAGTTGTAAGTGCGGAAGTTGAGTCATCGCCCCCCACCTCCGTCCCGAGACCTACCTGATGACCCCTCTCCATGGTACAGTCTCATTAGCCCAAACTGCAGCGTGCTTGTTAACCTGACTAATCGAAATGGGAATGAGTATAAAAAGAGCCCCAAGAATTTACAGCCAGGTCCGCACTTCAAAGGGACACAACAGGGAGGGAGGGGGCAGCTTCTACAGTGTGTGCTAACATAGATAGATGTGTTGGTGATACTATACACCAGTACTATATGGGTATTTAGATGGAAATTGTTCTCAATGAGTCATGAGTGTCCAGTGCCAAAAAAAACAAGATGTAAATACAGCACTTTTCAAAAGCATGCTATTAGCAGTCATAGTGGATGAAAGATTGAGTTAATTGTGTTTTATTGTTGTTTGCACGCATGTGCAATGAAATTATTAAATGGTCCCTCAATCAGTAATAGTGAGTCAGTTCTGTCCTGTCAGTGTCAATGGCTTTAATGGTGTTTATAGATGTAGTGGTCGAGGGTGGGGTTAAAACTAAATTAATGAAAATCAACAATGCCAGTACCATTACTTTGATTAGGTACAATACACAGGTTCGTATAACTGATTGACAGAGACATAGATGTATAG
>JAVQKG010086925.1:0-16897 GCA_036025885.1 Hypseleotris bucephala
AAACTTGTACACATTGTTTTTTAATTATTGTGATTTTATTGTTTATCACAATTATTAGGGCCACAATAATTGTGAGACAAAAATTTGCTACACTATGCCACAATTCAAAACAAAGTCTAATTTTATGCATTCAAGTGTAGCAATAACCTATTTATTTCTTGATCATCTTCCATGTACTTCTTTTAAGGGGACTGGAGTTGATCCCAGCAACTATAAGCCTCAGGGTTTACCTAAAACAGGGGACAAGTAAAAATGACTTTACTCAACTCGGGTCAACCAGCTTTTTAAGCTTTTCCACTCTGCAACAGTTAAGAGAATCAGATGCTTTTTTAGTATCTGCTCATCCCTGGTTTAAAGTGAGCCGATACTAAAATGTGTGTGTCAAGCCCCAGTGGTAAAGCGTTGGTTCCATGGTGGATGACCATTCTACTAACAAGGAGCCCTAACAAACCACTACAGCCAAATACCCTAACACAGAGACGTTTCTCTTTTTTGTTACTTTTTTCACAAACAATTTTCTTTTTATAAACTGCAGCATCAGCATTTTATCCACTCATCTGAGAACAAGCTGACAGTATTTTCTGATTAAGTAAGATCAGTGACACCAGATGTTATAAACTTTATCGATACAGCTAATATTTAATAGTTTTATTCATATCACTGGAGCGACAGGTTAAAGTTCTGGTTTTGTCTTGTGTGTCTACACCACATGCTTAAATCTGTCAACAGCTGTACTAACACATGTGAATGAACCTTGACAGAAAATCTACTAAGACATGTTTATGATCCACCGAGCCTGTATACGCATTGTCACACTCATTGTTCCCACAGCCCAATGTTCCCACATTTTCTAACTATAATGAAATATTCAAAATTTGTTTTCAGTGTAACATCAGACCCAAATTAAGTTGTTTTGTTCACTAAAAAAAATGTTTAGTGAATCCTTCAAAATGGATCCTTGTACACACAGCCCAATGTTCCCATATTTTCTTACTAACTGGGGTAATCTAAGGCAGAAAAAAAATATTTCAAATTTGTTTTCTGTGTAACTTCAGACCCAAATTAAGTTGTTTCATTCACTCTAAAATTGGTTTAGTGGATCCTTCAATAGGGTAGGGTTGGGGGTCAGCTCATTCTCCCCACGACCCAATGTTCCCACGTTTTCTTAGATATTTTTTAAAATTAGGCCAATTGCTCCCACATACCTTTGGTCCCATATTTGAAAATTAGACACATTAGTCTCACAGCCAAATCTTTCCAACGGTCAGGCTTCATTGATGTCATAAATTGGGGCAAACCACAAAGTATTCCTGCCTGTCTGCTCCTGCACTGTCAACAAACGCACCCAGAGAATCCTTGTTGCCATCAAAATTAAACAACATATCAGTATCCCCTGGTGGTAAATAAATGGCTGTCTGTCTGTGTACATCTCAGTATCAGCCCTGCGACTAACTAACTGGGATAGGCTCCAGACACCATTTTCACTATAAAACAAAGCTGAGCCAGTAAACAACTACTTCTTTTTTAATACAAAGACCAAACTGCTATTTATTGGCAGTCTACCTTCCCTGATTATTTCAATTCAGACAACACTTTTATACTGTCTGGAACAACCATTTTAACTTTCAATTTCAACAAAGTGCATGCCGAATAATTTCACAGTAATCATAAGAAATTGCATATTTTATAACTATGGAGTTTTCCATTCTTGGTTTCCTATAGACTACGACTGAGGCAGTGCAATCAATGGACTTTGCATCAGACAGTACAGATGACCAATCACCAACTACTGTCCATGTCCATAATACTTCAGAGAAACTTGAGAAATCAATGTGATGAGCACTGCTATGTAAAGCCCTGTTTAAGAATGCATGTATCCAGTGGTGGTGATATAGAGAAAGGGCTAGAATGGACAATGCACTCCAAATCAGGTGTGGTTGATAAAAAATATAGTATGTAGAGACATTGGGCAAACTGTCATGAGCCGGATTTGAACTCACAATGCCGAGACAAGCACTCTAGGCTCCATATATGGGCCGCACGCTCAGTGGCGGTTTTACATATGGGCATTATGGGCAACCGCCCAGGGCGGCATTCTCTATGTCCCCTATTTCCGAGGTGGCCTTTAACGCACCACTCAATGAGTCACCCACAGACATTTCTAAAAGTGTAATGCTGCCATTAATAATGTGATTGGTTTTACTGTTGAATTCCAAGCCAATAAGCGGGTCAAGGCGTGCGGGTCTGAGTCTAATTAAATTCTAATTAAATTAAATTTTTGTGATAAATGAATCACACATTAGGCTATAAGTTTCATAATTTAGGTAATCTAATTCAAGAGCATTAATGCATACTGGACTGGACATTATACAGCTAAAAAAGTTCTGAACATTGACAGAAATAGGATAATAAGAAATAAGTCTAACCAACAAGACCAAAGTAATGTACACTGTCCATTATTGTATAATAAAAAGACAGGCATTATAGTAAGAAAACACTTTGGTAAGTCGAGGGGGGGCAACTGAGGCTGTCCGCCCTGGGGCGTCATTACAGTCAGAACTGCCACTGCGCACGCTCACTGACTGAGCTAAACTGCAGGTCTTCTTTCTGAATCACTTCTAACACTGTACAGAACTATTTAAAATCCCTGGTGTGACCACATTACCATTGCACTATATTAGCCTGGCTTACCAGACCTCTGTCAGTTCTATACAGATGACTAGTCTAAAATGCTGCCATAGCGAGCACAAACGGGTCATAGTTAACTAGCGCCAAATAAACCAATCACAGAAAGTGTGTAGGTGACAACAGTGTAGCGCAAGGCTGTAGCTTCTTCTCTATTTTGGAGGAGAAATGGTGCGCGCCGCTGATGCCGCTGCCCGGTAGGATGCGCTCAGGGAGAGGAGTCACTGGAATAGCAGCATTTCCATGCCCTTTTGCTTTCCGTAAGAAAGCATTTGGCATGACAGGCCAGCACCAGGCTAGCACCATATAGCCCCTGTTTCAAGCATCTCACTGCGTATACTTATGACCATTAGAAAAGTGGGTCAGACTATTATAGTCACCAGTGCGGAGGTCAAGGTGTGTTGGCTCATGTTAGAAAATTGAGCTGGCAAGGCGAAGGTGCTGGAGGTGGCTTATTCATACTGATAGGGTTTTCAACATTTTAGCTATCAAATACTTAAAGCTGCAGTAGCTGGTATTTTGACTTTGTATTTGAGCAAGAAGTCATACCAGAAATCACCTGAGCTTCTGTGTGCTGCATATTTTAAAGAATTAGAATCTAGCAGGAATAATGTGAGGGAGCGGATGTTTACGGCGCATTCTCAGATATTTCTTTTTATTTTTTTGTGCAATGGTAAAAAAAGCCAACTTCAGACTGCTGATTGCAATTTTGATATTTCCTGGTTTGTGTAAGACTGTGATAGAGATTTTGGAAGCAAAGAAAATGGAAAGCAGAAGTGCACCATTCAAACTTAGATGTGTTTTGTTTCGTTTTTTCCTGCACAAAATTAGGTACTGCAACTTACACAATGAACTCATACATTCCTGTTGTAATGTATAAAAATTAAAGAAGTTGTGGTCTGTTGGTGCTATCTACAGCAAAAGATGATTTATAGATGATTTTTTTTTAACTGATGATTGAACATAACTTATTTGTTAAGGGTGAATTTACCTTCAAATACAAACGGTTGTAGTAAAATAATTAAAACAAAAATGGAGTCTGGACAATAGGGCTGCAAGATGCTGAATACTGCATTAATTCATAGAAGCAAAAATGTATAATAACTTTTAAATAACAGAATTTTAACAAGGCATGATTTTGCTCAAAAACTACTGAACGGATTTGGATGGAATTTCCAGGGAAAGTTAAAAATGACACAAGGAACAATTGTCAAGATTTTGGGACTGATTTGAACCATGGCCTGGATTCATGGATATCTCAAAACACTGCCTTGGTGGAGGTCTGTTCTCTCTGGGTGCTTTCTAGTTAAAGCTGGTATTGTCCTGGGGCCTATTGCACAAAAGTAGGATTTCTAGATCCAGGATAAATGACTAAGCCTGGTTTGACAAACTACATGAGCATCCAGGCTTAACTGGTTTCACAAAGGCCAAGCCAAGCTGAGCAGCAGTGGATTCATCAAGCCTGCTCAAACCTATCCTGGATCAGTGCTTCCACAACTAGACCCCTCCACTGATCCCAGATACACTGATCATTTTTGTTCTTCTTCTCCTTGTGGGGTTCTTTGGCGGTTGACAGATAAATGAATGTGCATTACTGCTACCTACTGTCTTAAAATACAGTGTCCAACAAGAACAGGTGCTCCCAATCAGAGGAGGGGGGAGAGTAGCCAAAAGTTTTACTCAAGTAGAAGTAGCCGATAGTTTCTTCAAAACAATGTTTAAGTAACAGTGAAAAGTAGTGAAAAAAGTACTGTCCTACTGTACAGTCCACTGTGTTGACATAATGTTAAATGTATTTCATAGTTTTGTTGTAATAAAAATGGAAAATTCCTGTATTTTAAAAGAGTTACCTGGAAAAAAAAAAAATACATGTATATTCTTTTTCCCTAAGATTATTTTTGGGTTTTATCAACTTTATTGTAAAGGACAGTAGGTTGACAAGAAACCATGGGGAGAGTGGAAGCAAACTGTCATGAGCCAGATTTGAACTCACAACCCTGGGACAAGCACCTCACACCAATGGCAGACACTCTGCCCACTGAGCCAATCTACATGGCTACTGTTACTTTTAAAACATATTAAGGCACAACAAACTTTTCCAAATGATCTCACTTCCACTTCATAAAAGTTATACCTAGCTTACAAAATTAGGTAAATTTTAGGTTAATTGGGTAAAAGTTTAAAGGTTTTAATCAAGAAAGAGTGATCCTCATTTATCTTCAATAATTAAAGTTTAATGTTCACAAATGTTTTAAATAATGTCGGCCAGTCTAGTTGAATGTTTTAATAATGTGTAGAAGTCAGTAGAATAACTCTTGGTTAGTGTTAGTGGGGACTGCTGACTGAGATCAGGGAGGAGATTGAAGGTATCCAGGGTCTTAGCCTGGTCTGGAGCAGGCTAGTTCCACAGAATGAATCTCTATGGTAACTCATACCATACCATTTCCTGCTATCCACTATCCTGCTTTTGTGCAACCGGATCTTGGATAAGTTGATCCAGGATAACCAAGATATCCTGGCTTAATCCCTTATCCTACTTTTTTGCAATAGGCCCCTGGATGTGGACTTAGTGTTTTTGCCCCACCTCATTTAGATCCTGAGTGTGATGTGCAAATAAAAATAAACTCAGAAATATTTAACTCTGTAATGCTGGTTTCACTTCACTTAAGTATCAGAAAAGAACAAAAAAAAGAAGGATAAACGAAATTCAAAGAAATTCAAACTTAAATAAATTCAGTCCAATTGTCCAATTACTCAAATTGTATGTGTTGATTTCACTATTTCATGTCAAGTTTTGAATTGTGAAATGAAGATGCAAATAACCATTGTAAGGTGGTCAGTGTTAGGATATATCACTGCTGTACAAACGTATTGTGGTAGAATTAGTTTTCACTTAATCCACATTGTCTTTCATGTTTAAAAAAGAAAATTGGACAAACGGGTACAAAAAAATTCTTTTTACTTCAAAGTTCAGTACCTTTCCCTTCCCCACCCAGTGTGGGACTCTTTGTCTCCACCAAGAGGCGCCAAAGTGGAGTAAGAGCACAGCACAAATGCCAGTACAAAATAAAAAGAAACAGCAGAGAAAGAAAAATAAAGGCAACTTGGACATTGAGTAAAGAAAAATAAGCCAAGAGAAGAAGGGTAGATACAAACACCTTATAGCATGACAGAAATATGAAAATGTCTTGTTCACTCTTTAGTTATTTGGTCTACTTCAAGGCCTGCTGCTGAGGCCAGAACATAAACAGTTACTGCATTGGTTTTCATGCACCCCTTCCCATTTTTTTTTACGAAAAAGACTAAGCACATTTGATATGACATGATGCCACTACTTGCTATGCCAACACCATCCAAAAAGCACTGTTTTCACAATTCATGAGTACTGCAGATGAAAAGAAACGGTTGATGAACTGTATAAAAACCAAATGTCTTACTGTTTACACTCACAACTCATTTTGTTCATTGGTCTTTTCTGCTTTTTGTTTACAAATGAACTCCCTTATTTACAGCTATTATGATGGTTTTCTTTGAAGTAAATGGCCAAATGATACAAAAAAGCAGATGATGATGTTTACGTATGAGGTTCACAAGAAAACAATATTTTATACAAGAATGTGCAGATTTCTTTTCGAATAAAAACTCTAAAAATTAGATCGGGCCACTTTGGAGAATAATAATTTGATGTAAAACACTGCCAAAGTAGATTTCAAGGCCCTTTAGATTTTAGGCACTCATTTCATTTCCATAATTTGACTTTATTAATAACCATGCATTTGAGCCACTGCATTGGACAAAAAAGGGCATAATTATTACCTACAGTGATATTACCCACCTTCTGTGAGGGTGTATGCTTATGCTGAGAATAACCTCACACTCATGTAGTGCACAAGTATCTCAAGTTGATCAGTCAGTGTGAGTGCTTCGATGCCAGTCTGTCACAAACTGTGTGAGGTAGTGTGTTGGTGTCAGTGCTTTGCTGGTTGGCAGGCTAAATGTTTGAAGGGCTGTTTGGAGTTACAACATTCATCATGATTCAACTTGTACAAGGGGGACAAAAATAATTTGAGTCACTCAAAGTGCTGTATACAAGCATGAAGGTCAATGAGTGAGTTTCTCTGTAGTGAACAAGTAAAGGGCTAGTCAAGAGAAAGTTGAGCAAGTAGCAGACATGACCCAGGTCATTTAAATCCAAGACTTAGAGTCAGTGAGTCAATGAACTTCTGCATCTTCTTCTCAGCTTTCATTGGCTGCCACCAGCTGGCCCAACCCCTGGCGAATAAACACTGCCTGGATGTCCTTGGTCTTGATGCAGTAGTCACAGGCCCAAACAGCAGCACTTTCCCGGGTCAGCAGCCCGTATGCTGGTTCTGTCAGACCTGTGCAGTCACGGTGGAACCAGCGCTGACATGATGCTTCACACAAGATGGCATCCTGATCATCATGCACCTCAGCCATACACAAGCCACAAGGAAATACCATCCCGGGACCGCCAGGTTTCCCAGGACCCGACCCAGGACCAGTGGAGGCCGCAGCAGGACCAGAGGGCAGAGGAGACTGGGTGTTTGGAGTAGAGGTTGAGTTAGAAGGTGGGTTTGGGTTGCTGCCAGGAGTATTGCCCCCATTGTTGTTGGTCATATTGTTCTGACCAGAATTTGAACCAGCATTTGGCATGGGCCCTCCACTCCCAGGGGTGTTGTTTTGCTGATTGTAGGGGGTGCCACCCGGGGTCGAGTGGGGCGGTGTGGACTGCTGCTGATTCGAATTATTAGAGTTCGGGGTGTTTGTGTTGCTGGAGGGGTGTAGCTGACCGGTTGGCTGGTGGGGGGGTTGTCCTGACCCATTCAGGGGACCAGTGGGGGAGGAATTTGGGTTAGACTGTGGTGGGACAGAGGGTGGCTGACCAGGCGTGTTGGCATTGGGCTGTTGTACGTCATGACCGGGGAAGCCTCCACCCGGTTGTGAAGGCCCCGAGTTGGATGGGGGTCCGGGGGTGGTGTTACTGGGTGGTGGTCCGTTGGGGTTTAAGTTCATCTGTTGTTGCTGCTGAGGTCCGGGCTGTGGCCCAGCTCCAAAGTTCTTCCCCTCCTCATTCCCAGGTCCTGGTGGACTGGGCCCAGGATAGGGACCATCCTGTGATGGCGGGAACTGTCCTTGGGGAGGCATACCTGGAAGCCCTCCAACCATGTTACCTCCAGGACCCCCTCCCATGCCACCCATCATGTTCATACCAGGACCCATGCCTCCCATTGAATTCATGGGGCCATGAGAAGGTCCCCTAGGGCCACCAGAACCGGGTAATGGAGGACTGTTGAACGGGTGTCCTCCCTGGCCGTGCTGTTGCTGTGGAGGCATGCCAAATCTGGGGTGTGGGGGGCCACCTCCTCCAGGTCCTCCCATAGCTCCAGGGGAAAGCATTGGATTGAATCCCGACCCTGGATGCATGGGTGGACTAAAGTTCGGAGGCATGTTGAACTGCGAAGGGCCACCAGGGGGAAATCCTCCTCCTCCACCCCCCCCTCCACCGCCTCCACCTCCAAACCCTGGCATCCCCCCAAAACCCAGCTGGTGGTGAGGTCCAGTGTTTGATGGCGGGCCGAACGGTGGTCTTCTTACTGGTGGGCCACCTCCTGGTCCACCTGGGCCTCCCATAAATCCCATACCTCCACCCATCCGTCCTGCAGCTCCGTACCCACCTCCCCCGCCTGCCCCAGGACTGGGAAGAAAGGGTACACCTCCGGGTCCGCCTGTCCCGGCTGGTCGAGATGGTGGTCCGAAGTCATCATCAAAAGGGTTGGACGCCACCAGATGATCTACCATAGGAGTGGGCGGGGGTGCAAACTCAGTGAGATGGGAAAATCCAGTTGACTGAAACATAAAAATATTACATACTTGGTCAGTTGTTTTGATCAGTGCACTTTTATAGTAGACCGAATTTTCAGTAATTACCTGAGTATTGGATTTCCTTTGCTTCTTCTTCTCTGGGCTCTTCATCTGTGAAGCTGAAAATAAAAAATATATACATTAGATAAAAATGTAAATGATCTAAAACAAGAATAACTGTATTATTCAGTGTTGGATCACCAGCTATCAAGAGCAAATCACATTTGGATAGGCCAATACCCCTTAGTGACAGAGTGGAGCAGCTTTAAGACCTAGGGCCCTTTTTCATGTCCAACAGTTGAGATGGATTCAATGATGGGACATAGACTGGCATGAGAACAAGATGCTAAACATCCAGGCGTTCATCACCGCAAATCATCGCAAATGACCCAGGCGAGAGGGAAAGAGCCCGCAAACAGAGGCAGAATAAGGTAAGGTCAATGAGGGAGACAGGAGAAGACGGAGACATGAGAACGAGGAAACGTAGTTGAAGGTACATTCACAGCAAGAGAGACATGGCCCCGTGCACAGATCCAGTCTGTGAGGAGCAGCCACCACCGGAGACAAGTTTACATATGGGGTTTGCTAAAGGCACCAGTGCAGCCCATTGCAGCGCAGTAATGGATGAATCCGATCGGATCGGGAGATGGGTGAAAATAAGTCATACCTTTGCTTCGTTTTCCTTGTCCCGCCAGTAGTCTCCCCGATTCGGCAGCCATTAGCTAATATGACTGTCGGTGAAGTGGCATATCACCGTTCATATGCAAGAAAAAAAGTTAAAAATGAAGACGTCTCGAGGGCTAAAGCCGAGGAATGTGGTAGCTGCTTTCAGGTCATATTATCCCCCCTTAAGTAGTTATGACTGAAACTAAAGGCTAAGCCAAATTAAATCACTGGCCCAGGTCTGCAAACTCCTTTCCAGCTGCAAATGTATCCCACGGTGTCTGTCACGCCGGGATTTGGTCACCAAATAGCGTCAGATAAAACGCACAGTTTCACGTCTTTGGGTCAAAGTTTGCTCTAAACATCTAGTTGTAATAGTAAAACTAGTTGCTTGGTACCTGGCTGGGCTGCCAGAATATGCAATTTACGAAGCACCCCTCCCTTTCTTAAATGATTACTTACAGATGTTTAGCTAAGTTCTGGCTAACGCAAGCTACCTTTGCTGACTAGCTAGCCACGCTACAGTGTGGCTAGTTACTAGTGTTTTAGATGTCAACCAGTAGCTGTAACAGTTCAACACAAACTATAAAATCTGACTTGTGTTTAGTTAAAAAATGCGCCTTAAATTAATTATGAAATTGCATAATTCGTGAAAGCAACCGAGCACGCAATGAAAGCTCTTGTTTACTATGCTAACGTTAGCTAGTTAGCTAATGTTAGCATGCTAATGAAGAAAGCTAGCCATCTTGCAGACTGTCTTGGAAGCAAACTGTACCCTTTCTCCGTTGCTTGCTGTGCTGTCCTTTAAAACGAAACTCTCGGGCGTGCCATTGCCAGCAAACCAGTCCTCACGCGGTGTATGCTTGTCGATCCATCATTCATTTATAATTCATTCAAAAACGCAAATTTCTCCATAATTATAATGGCCTCTGTCGCAACCGGACAAAGAGGGACGAGCAGAGCATCGCGCAGCCTGGAAGATACCAACTAGGGACAGAACGTGGGATTGCACATCATACAGTATGTATTTTTGGACACTTTTGCGATTTTTAAACTTAACCATGGTGCTGTCTTCCGTCTAACTCAAATAATATACAAAATACAACAATTTATCTGGTTTATTTATTTTGACAGGTGTTGCACGATTTTTTAAATCACGGTAGTTTCACCTTTATATGCTGAATTATAATCTGGTCAGATTTACTGTACAATTGTAAAATACACGTCAATTATTATTAAATAAGATTAAAACAGAATTAAACTGTCAATATAAATGATCAACTGTGATACAAACAAAAGGAGCTCACATCACAGCATGGATTGTCATTTTCACCTTTATAAGACTAGATTTACCCATCAATTCAATTTAATTTTTATTGGACACAACTGTGAAATAGAATTATACACTGATGTAATTACACTATAGGCCTATGTGTAAAATTACCACTTTAAGAAGATATTCAACATTGTTCACAGTCTCTAGTTGATTTTTCTCCTGCGGCCTATTATTTATTTTTTTCTCCAAAGCAAGCAAAAATCAAGGATAAATAAATGTGTTTCTTTTATCTGAAGCAGGTTGGGTATTTCTCTTATTTTGAAAGGACTGTTTTCATGTGAGATGATACTTAAAAAAAGTTTGTCACCTTTGGGGTCTTTTTACTTGTTATCACCGCCCACTGGTTCCTGCCAGCCCATTCTCAACTTCAGATACCCCCTCCCTTCTCTGCAGCTGCTCCAGTCAGGAGCCTGTGAGCTACAAGGAAAGTTAAAGTCCACACAGGGAATGGGACCAAACAGCTTAAACCAGAGGAACGTCTGCTACTTTTGGGATTTCCCCTCTAAAAGACTCTTCTTTACTTAAAGGGAATAATCTTAACAGAAGAAACAGGTGGGACAAAAAAATTACAAATGGGATAAAAGAGTTTGTGAGGGTTGTGAATTGCAAACCTACCACATTTTTGTGGCTTCATTGAATAGAGCCTAGTTTGACTGAGCCTTTATGAGGAGATTTAAAGTGAGGTGTGGAGATCCTGCAGTACACAAGGCAGTATCTGAGAATAAAGCAGCGGAAGCTTTTTACAAAAGACTGTGATTTGTAAAGGAGCGTCTCTAGGGCCCTGGTGTATGGCGCTGAACGGTGTTGAGCCAGTCACACAACTGTACCTGTGTCCATCCGATTCACAATGGCAAAGTGGTTCAAGGAGTTCCCCATGAACCTAAAAAATGGTACTGACAGGATTAGATCTGCTTCTGAATCTGGGTCCCAGCCGAGACCCAACAAAGCTGGACTTGTGGCCAGCATTGGTACCAAAACCATGTCCAAGTCCAACCATCGCAAGGACTCCTCTTCAGACAGCCCCGGAGGAGTGGGATCTCTGTTGTCAGGAAGAAACAGAAAAAACTCAGCCGTAGAGTCAAACAGAAATGGTGCTGGCTCTCCACAGAGGGATGGCAAAGTATGGGACAACCTGCTGTCGAGGAAATGCTGCAAAAACTCAAAAGCGGAGCCATCTGTGTTTGAGGAGCAACACAGACATCTGAAAATCTCTCATTCTGCCAATGCCTACATCAGCAGACTCATCAGAGTGGATAAACAGGACAAGAGCCCCAACTTCAACAGTGCTGCCATCAACAACACAGTGGTACCTGAGGTCGAGAAACCAACTCAAACCAAAACAGAGACTGTAAGTATGATTGTGGTTAAGATGAATTTGTTAGTTCTTTTTATTATCATATTGAATTATCTGAACAATGTACAAACTTGTATATTCAATACCAGCTTTAAAACACTAAAGTTATACTTTCCTGATAATAGTTGGCCATAAATAGGATGTATTAACCGTATTGCTTTTTCATGTAGCACACTTGAAGGTTCACTTTTCACAAACATTGCATCATATGAAACTTAAAACTTCGCTGAACAAGATACTTTCACACAAGGTGGAAGACAATACAAAAGGGTGCAGATAGATATTACTTAGAATGTTAGTGTATATTTTTAACACTTTCTATCAAAGATTGTTTTTTTGTTTTGTTTTTGTATTTTACTTTTCCAGACCTTGAAAAAGTCTACATGACCCACTGCAGTAGAATAACACAATACTGCTGACAAAGAAGTAGCCAGGATCTAGTCCAAGCACTGAAAATTGATATTGTTTCATTTTGTCCCTTTGTTTGCACTCCCCATTGTGTCCATTTCTCCTCTGTCTTCCTCCTATCTCTCGTTCTCTTCCTCTCCACCCCTCACCCTTTTACACCCACCTACGGCATAAAGCGTTGGTCAAGACGAGAGGCCCCCCCCTTGCCTTTTATTTGGCTCGGTGTTCCCCTTCTCTCACTCTTTTGAGTCATTTCAGCCCCCCTGGTGAAGGTTATCATGTTATAAAAAAGCATGGTGTTACTTGACACTCAGGCGCTAACCCAAGTCCCCTCCAGCTTTGGCTTTGAAAAAAAATGAGGAGAAAGCAAGGGAGGTGATAGTGGAAAGATGGTGAGAAAAACAACAGATAAAAGAGAGTAAGAATAAAAAGTTGGTGTAATGTTTCAGAAGGGTGTACATCTCTTTATTTCATGGTTACAGTAGCAGGTTTGATCCATGATGGTATACCTTTAGTTAATGAAATATATAAAGTTGTTTTGAAGTTTAGATTTTACAGGCAAAGTCCATCATTTTTTTTACCAGTAGTCTCCATCTGTCCCACTAAACTTTATTGGACTCCTTAAAAGTCTGTAAAACACAAGCCAATTGCCAACAAATGCCAGGATTGTTTTTGGCAAGTGAGCCTGACAGGAAGTGATTGGAGAAAGACAACTTCATTTTACGACTTGCACATTGTCTGCCTCTTGGATAATGGTTTGTCCAATAAACTATAAATTATAAGGCACTAATCAGATGGTAAGAGTTGACAAGACAAAGATATCACAAAGCAGATAGTCTATATATAACTATGTCTTTGCAACAACTACATAGACTGATATTAAACACCACTTGTCACACAACACAGGACAAGAGTTACTAATGATAATACTGTCTTCTTTAAATGTGATTTTATTCCATGGAGCATCTAACTAAAGAAGCATTATTACAAGATTGTTTCCAAAGATCTACTATGATGAACATAATGGATTATCTACTAAATAGCATACACAACAACGACTTCCATTGGTGATCCCATTGAAATTACTACAGCCCAGATGTTAAAGAAACTTTCCTTTATTAAACTATATATACTTAATTTGTTTCAATCATATTAATTAAGAATATGCAAATAAGTAGTTTTCCACTGCCTAGGTGATCATCCTGGAGGACTATGCCGACCCGTTTGATGCTCAGAAAACCAGAGAGCAGCGAGAGGCAGAGAGAGTCGGGGAAAACGACGGCTACATGGAGCCTTATGATGCTCAGCAGATGATCACAGGTAGGACTTATTTTGACTAAAGATGGTGACATTTGACTGCTCAGTCTAATGTCTTGTGGTGTACCTGACACAATTCTCCAGTCCCAGCAGTGCGGACATGAACTAGCTCCCCTGGTGCTCGCGGCTCCCCTTGAGGGTTGCCACAGCAACAGTGGACAATGGGTGCAGTTTCCTGATCCTGCTTCCCCTTTCCTGTCTCTGTTTCCTGGTACTATTCTCCGTAAAGGAAGCTCCCCCTCCTCCCTCTACTCTAGTACTCCGTGTTTCCCCCTATATGGACCTGTTCGGACATTTATCAAAACTTCCCAGCATCCAGGAAGACTGCCACTCATTCTCTTGTCCAATCACACAGTTCGCTGACCTTTCATGCCATCGCTCTATTGTTTAAACCAAAAGGGTAACACAATGCCCTGCTGTGGCTGTGAACATGTTTTATTGCAGGGAGTAGATTTAACTTCAGTCTGTAGTGATGTAGTCTCCTCCACAGAAGTCCACAGAGGATGTTGATGATGTCACTCAATTTATGGTTCTTTAATCACTCAAAGGAAGCTAGGGCGGATCTGAAGTCACAATGAATCAAGGCAGCGTTTGTGTTCATTCACTAAATCAGCAAATACTAGGTTTTACTATTAATTATCTGGCAATATTTTGTATGTGAGGATACGCTATGGACAGGACCACACACAGAATCTAAGAACTACTTCGTTCCTAAAAAGAGTATTTGGTGACTGATATGCCATAATTATTTAGTCCAATACTGACTACAATTTCTCTGGGTGGGGTCAGCATGTCCTCCCTGTGTTACTGTGGGTTTTCTCTAAGTACTCCAACATCCACCAAAGGCATGTTCTGGGAGATTTGGTTAATGTAAATTGTCCCTAGTGAATTAACTTGGGAGTGGATAGTTGCCTGTCTGACTTTAGTCGCCTAGTGCTTCATATTCAACTTAATCAACAATCCATTTCTGCTGTGTCTGTGTGTGTGATCTGCAGCCTGAATCGTTAAACCTAAAATGTTCTTTGAACATTAACCAATATCCTCATATACTCCTTTAAATCAGTGTTAATTAAGTTTCACTATTTTCTTCTTTCAGAGATCAGACGTCGCGGCTCTAAGGACCTGCTGAGAGTTTGTGTTTTGATGGAGGGCAGTGAAGGAGCCAAAGAGGACGGCCAGTCTCTTCCTTTACAGATCTATGACGTCCCATACGAGGGTCACAAAGATGGTGACAAGAGTCCTGGGACCAGGCCTGAGCTGGACCTCAGACCTTCCACTGAGTACGAGCTGCCGTGGGAGTGGAAGAAGGAGCGTATTGTCCGATCTCTGTCAGGTAAGAAATTCAGTTACTGCATAATGTGATGGCTTGAGTTTATATAGTAACAATTCCACACATTACACTAACACATTTACACAGCCAAGGTGGATGAAGAGTTTTGCCCATAGGCACAAAGTCAGGGATCGAAGCTGCTCTCCCTCTTGTGGGGACATACAGTACAACAGTTGAATAATTAGGTCATTTAGGAGAATTGTTTTTTTTAGACGTTTGACCACTAGAGAGAGCCAGTGTACCACAAGTGCTATCTTGTACCACAATTTGAGAAACACTAGTCTAACTAAATTGTTACTAAAACATTGTCACTGAAAAATGGGCCATATGTTATTGAGTTATGAGTTCAAATAAAGAACACCAACAAAGTAATTTCTTCAAGACAAACATACTGAAAAATAAACAATAATATTCATTTTAGGTTTAACATTGTGAAAGTTATTCACTGAACACCCCCTGCCTTTTCTGTGCCTTGGATCAATATAAAAGTACTTCCTCTTATGTATATTTTATACTGTGCAGAGGCCAGCAGCATACTGAACACCACCTCACATGAAACATCAAAGTCCCCTGTTTTTCCATTTACACAAGTCCTGGGCCTGCTGTTCTAGACTCTGGCTCTCACAGTTGTTTTAAAACTCTTATTTACGTACCTTCTTGGCCCTCTCCTCCCTTCAGCGCAGTTTGACAGCCCCAAAGATGAAACGCCTCACCTCACTCTCACCCGACAGCACCCCCCGGTTCAGCATCACAGACAGAAGAGCTGGACTCAGAAGATCCTCAAGTCTTCTTCATCTAACTCCAGTTCAGACAATGAGGGCTGCTGTGTGGACCCCACGCTGCCCCTGGAGAAACAAAGGTGAAATGCCTTTAGTAGTTGTGACAAAGTAGCAAACAGCAAACAGGATTTAATGTCACTCGTTTCCATTCTCCAGACTGTGCATTCACAGTATATATACTGTATAATTATTTTTTTTTTTTTTACATTGATAGAATGTGGCTCATCACTTGCAAAATGTGTCAGATAGATGCATTTATTACAATAGAATTTGCATTTCTCCAAATCTATAAAAATAAATGGAAAGGTTCAGTACATACAGGTGGAATCAGTTACTAAAGTGCAGTAATGCCAAAGGAGTCATCTCTTGCAGAGGGGGTATTGCTAAAATAAAGCTGAAAAACATTACAAATCCCTGGGAAACTTTTGCCTTAAATATTTATATTCTATTCTCTGCATTATTCTCTGCCATGTCAGTTTTCATTTATGCCTTGGACCCATATTCTGGCAAAAATAAATCATATTTATTTCTTCTTCTTGTGTAGCTGGTACCATGGCTGTGTGACTCGCCAGGAGGCAGAGTTTCAGCTGCAGTCTTGTAAAGAAGCCAGTTTCCTCGTCAGAAACAGTGAATCGGACAACAGCAAGTACTCCATCGCCCTCAAGTGAGTGCAGCCTGGAAGTGCATCAAAGTGTGTCTCAAGACATCAGTCTTGACTTTATTATTTTTTTACTTTTAAACAACTACATTTTAAGAATCATTTATGTGATGGATAAACCAAGAAACAAAAAGAAACATGCACATATTTTGACGCAATGAACTTGGCAAAGATCCTATATATCCTCCTCAAATGCCTGTATATATAAACAATTTACAAGCATACCCACAGTAGATATGTTTAACATATTTTAAATCCAGTTTTTGTGAAATGCATATGAATATTTCATCCAACCCTAGGGCTATTTTCTGTAGTGCTGTAAGGCAAATTTTAAATTATCAGAATGCTCTGTCCTGTGTTATCTTGAGATGTAGTTTATAGATAGCCTCTTTTTAACCTTTGCTTGAAAACATCTATGTACAATATGCACCCCAAACCTGTACATTATTGTTTTGTATGTCTTTTTAAATGTATACACTGTAAG
>JAVQKG010086927.1:0-13335 GCA_036025885.1 Hypseleotris bucephala
AGCAAGGTTACACACCAACTCTATATTCGATTTAAGCACCTCTGATTCTCTCCGCCGGGCGTCGTTACCGCCTACATGAATCACGATTTGACGGAACCTAACGCTAGTCCTATTGTGAGCTAAAAGCCTAAGATTCCCTTCGATGTTGCCCACTCTGGCCCCCGGGTAACATCTAATAGTAGCCGCTGGCAGCTTCACGTCTCTAACTATCGAGCTCCCAATTACCAGAGTATCAGGTTCAGCTGGTGTTTCGCTGAGGGGTGAAAACCTATTGTAGACGTGAAGCTTAGGGTGATCTAAGTGTTTGCGTTTAGCACTATGTTTCCTCCTGACCGTCACAAAACCACCCTCAAGAACTCCCGGCTGCACTACCCGAGAAGCTGGGGGGCTAGCCTCGCTGCTACTGCTAACATTAGCGTGATCCGCGGTCCTTGTAGCTGTCGTGCTAACTAGCGTAGCCTCCTCTCTGCAGAATCGTGCTTCTAGGGCTAACACTCTGGCCTCCAAAACTTCAAACAAACTACACTTGAGTACATCCACTCTTATCTTCACTGAAGGAGGCAGGCGTCTCACTGAACACACAACACACAGGGCAGGAGTGAACGGGAGGGGAGGAAGGGGTAGAGAGAGACATCCTAAAGCTATGCTGTGCTAGGCTAAAGCTAACAGAGAAGAGTTATCTCACAAACAAACTAACTTCTTGAAAATGGTGGTGGCCTGGGGCATCACCATCCCCCCCCCCCCACCTCTTACAAAAAACTTGCACATACTTTGCCTGATTAGGCTCAAACACAGCATTTCCCCCACGCCCATGAACACATCTGACCAATATGATGCCAATTACCTCAATAGTCCCACAAATGGACTGAAAGAAAAATGTTGTTTTTGGAAAATTTACAAAACTGAGCAAAAGCATCCTTTACAAGTCCCAAAACTCAAAAAGACCGTTGCATATTTGTCATTGTTGTGGGGCTATATAAAACCCCTTAGAAACGACACAATTAAAAACCGTTTCGCCGATATACACCTTGCTGGAGCCTACATTCTCACTGGTAATGTTCTGTGTTTCTGTCGCAGTAGTTTTGTGCGTCAGACAAAAATACAATGTCATATAAAATTGTCTAATCTAAATTTGTTGGTAACACTTTAGAATAACTTACACAATAAGCATTTGTTAAGAAGTGTTAATTAATTGTTGGTAAACAGTAATTATATCTTTTACAAAGCATTACCTTAACATTAATATAAATATAATAATATAATAATAAACACCTTTGAGTTAGAAATACTGTTATTAATGGTTAAATTCCTAAGTTAGAACCTCATGTAAATCGGTACAAATTTGTACTGTATCTTTAAATTACATATTAATTAATACTTTATTACTGTTAAAAAGACGTGATGTATCCTAAAGTGTTACCAATGTGTTGGTAACCACTGCCTAAATCTATCTCCCTTTGTTGTCTTCATGTTTGATTGTTTTGTGTTGTACCAACAGAGTCTCTCTCCAACGTGGTGCTGTCTCAGTGCGAGGTGCAGCTGAGAGTGGGCACATGCAACAACAGCACATGCATGCGGGCCTCCTTCACCATCACCGCGGTCACAGACTTCACCCGAGATGCCAACACTGCCAGCTTCATCAGTGGACACTTCGGACACACTACCCTTAGGCTGTGGAGAAACTACATCCCCACATCCGTCAAAGTAAGCTACTGTGCTTTAGTCCATAAAGGTATAAGGCCCTTTTCCACTGCAAGAGAACTGAATGGGACAGGACGGTTCTCAGAGAACTGTTCGCTCCAAAGAGCAGTATGTTTCAATACTCCTCGGACCCCGAGAGCAGCGCCACCTACGTAAACACTGACTTCACGCACATGTAAAAAAATATATAATTAATTCAAGTTAATAAAATTACTTATATACTTAAATTATGAAGCATGCCTGACGTGTAATTGTATAATGAGGCTGCAGCTAATGCTACAAGAAGCTAGCGGTAAATAGCTAACTACTTCCTGTTCAAACATAGCTTTCGTAGCTTTAAATTCTCCAGCGCCAACGTATCACACTCTAAACACTCGCTCTATAATATCAAACCCTGGCGTGTGTTCAATATAACATATGCTAGTGTTACTTCGAAAACTTCACTGCAACATTTTGCACTTTCCCTCTATAAAAACATCTCATGTACCACAACAACATGAAGCGCTGAAAGGAAAAGTTTTTTTATTTTGTCTAATTTTCTCTCAAATGTGGATTGTTTGCGGACGGGGCACCGTTCTAAAGCTGTCCGGAAACAATCACCCCAAAAGCGCCCCTTTCGGTCCCGTACCCGCCCAGTAGAAAAGGGCCTATAGACCCTTTTGTGTTTGGAAACATTCTAAAACTTTATTGAATGTGTACTTTGGGAAATAAAACAGACATAACGCATTCAGAGAAATTATCACTATCATCAAAAATCACATGACAACTATATTTTAATACTCTAAAAAATGAAAACGCGAGATGTCTCCACTCGCAGGAGCAGCGTGTGACACAGCATCTACTACACAGGGTGCCGAAAAGAAATACAGCTAACCGCCCTCCACTTGGCGTGCAAAACACATCCAGTGTGTCCCTGGCCTGAGTGTATAACATTTCTATTCCAGGCCTCTGTTTTTGTGTCAAAGACTGTTTAGGATATCAGAGTGCAGTATATGAATGTGTTGCTGTGTTTTAAATGATAGTGTGAGATACAGCAAGGCATGTAAAAGACAACCTTGTAGTTTGAGTGGACAATATGGTAAAAATATCACAATTTTATGAAGGCCAAGATCGCAAATTTGATATTATCACACTTTTAGTAACTGTATTTATACATTATTTTGTCTTACACAGAAGACTTCATAAAACCATTTTAACTACAAATTTAATGAACATCTAAACCTGTGTTCATCATAATACTTAATATAATTCATTTTCCTTTTTAATTAATATGAACACTGGCATAGTTACAGTAAAATTGATGGTGAAGAGTGAATGCGCTGTATCCTCAGAGATTAGCAGCTCCTCACAACTTCATATCAAAGTTTGATTTTTTTATCACCATACTGCCCACCCCTGTACTTTGTACGGTGTACACTGTCATTGTGTAATATAATAAAGCCCTATGTTGTAGTATATGTTGTCCTTGTTGTTGTTGTACTGTATATTTGTGTGTTCTTGTCTAAAATAATAAAATGTGTAGAAGCAAGATGAGGCAATAGTAAGTGCTGTGTTCATGGGGGCCTCTCTCTCTTGATCTGTGTTGTGCAAACATCAAAGAATCAGAACACTGACCTTTGCCCTTTGCCCTTAGGTCATAGTTAAAGACATGCCCACATCTGTGTGCTACTCCTTGACCGACCCCCACATCATCATGCTGGATGGCAGGTAAGTGCAGAAAGTCATTCTGGCACTGACCTTTAGGAGCTGAAAACTCATAATCTTTCAACAGTTATAGCATTATAGCACCTTGCTACTGCCTTCCATTGTCCATGTAGTGGACATGGCCAGAAGTCATAGAGGGCAGACAGAATGCAACAACTCCCAAACGTTGCATCATAAAACTTGAAATCCTTAGTGTTAACTTGAGTAAAATGTTAAACTAGTGGCTACACTGAAAAAAAGATAGGAATCTAGATGAGTTATAATTATAGGACAGCCACTCCACTGACTAGAAGATCTCTGTCCAGGTTAGCTAATATACAGTATATACCATAAATAAACAGTTCTTTAGAGACTGACAGTTCTTTAGTTAGACTGAGAACTTCCTTTACTGTGACTCATATTTCACAAGACAGGAGGGGTGAGTGGAGGGGCACTATTGCACCAGAGCCAGAAAAGACCATTTGATCCGAATTTGTTCAGTGGTTTTTGCATAAAGTTACTAACAGACACTCGCCTCCAAACGAAAACAGTCTCCTAATAAGATATACTGTAGTATTGGGCTATGCTTTGGGCTG
The DNA here is from genome assembly GCA_036025885.1 of Hypseleotris bucephala. Classification (NCBI taxonomy): domain Eukaryota; kingdom Metazoa; phylum Chordata; class Actinopteri; order Gobiiformes; family Eleotridae; genus Hypseleotris; species Hypseleotris bucephala. The sequence continues at coordinate 3,981 of JAVQKG010086927.1, forward strand.
TAACCTACCATAAGATCTGTTTAAATTGAGACACACTCTGTGTATGCAGCTGTACTATTTTTTTTATCAGTTTTGTTTAACCATGAGATTTCTGAAAGACTATAGTAAAAGTTTAATGTACTTTTGGTGTACACTACATTCTAGGCTTTTCAATAACTTCATGATAATGAGTTTAATTCCATGTGTCATACAAATGTAATCAAGATGTGTATACTTCCATGGGTGCCTTATGGGCCAGGCGTTATGAGAACCACCAGACTGGGACCTTTGTGCTGTACCGGAGCCGGATCAGGAGTTTCGAGGTGCAGTCGCGTCAGTGGGACTGTGGCAGCCGGCACTACTCTGTGACGTGTAACTGTGGTGTCGCCGTGCGTGAAAACAATGAGGTGGTCATCTTTGACATGTGTAATGGACAGAGGCAGGAGACATGGCCTCAGCTCACTGTCAGCTACTTAGATGGTGCTGCTGTGGGTAAGAGCCAGCGATTACGGGTGCTTGAGTCCCACCAGGGCAAGAAGGTCACCGTAGGTATCTGGAGTTGATTATAAAAGTTGACTAATGTCTCATGTTTACAGACGTATAACAGTGTGTGTGTTTGTCTAGTTGCTCTTTCCGTCCGGTGCATTCGTCCGGGCTGATGTCAGTGACTGGGGCATGAGTCTGTCTGTGCGTGCTCCTAGTGTGGACTACACCCACACTCAGGGGCTGTGTGGGATCTTTGACCACAATAGAAACAATGACTTCCATGGTACAGAAGGCATCTCTTATAGACTCCAAGAACTTCATCATTTTATAGAAGAATGGAGGTGAGCAAACTGCTGACTATGTTGGAACAGAAGGCAACTGTTTTTTGATATTTTTCCTTGTGTAACAGGGTAGCTCCTGGGCAGGGTTTGTTTGATAGAACACCATCAGTGATAGAGCAGAGCCTAAAGAGGCCGTTCTGTAGGTGCCAGAAATATTACAGCACACAGCATGCACACTCTGAGTGTACATCTCATGATGATGTGGACTACACGTTGGCCTTTCCTTCAGTGGACAAAACCCTGGAGTACCTGAAGACAAAGACAGAGCATTTGTCTGACTTCAACACAATTTATGCAGCTCAAGGTTTCGGTCAGGCCAAGCTGCAGAGCTTTAGTTACTTCTTCCCTGAGGACCACTTGACCACCACCCGATCTGACGTCCAACCCCAGTGGCCCACCTCCAGTGGTCTGACCTCAGCCAAAGCCCTGGAGCTATGCCAGGTGGCTCTGGCTAACTCCAGTGTTGGGATGGCATGTAGAGAGCTCCTGGGCTGGAGACTAGAGCAGGCAGTGGACCTGTGCATACTGGACCTGCAGCTCAAAGATGGCCTGGCCTGGGAAGAAGCTCTGGTTCCATATTTGGAGAATGAGTGTGAACGAAGATGGTTAGAAAACCTCACTCAGCGAGCGTCAGAGATGATCCATTCAGCAGAAGCAGTGGCTCTGCGCTGTCCAAACTTCTGTAATGGAAATGGACAGTGTACAGAGAGAGGCTGCCAGTGTTACCGCCACCACAGCTCCTATGACTGCAGCATGGCAATAAGTAGGCAATAGAATCATTGTAAATGTATTTGATTGTCACATATGATATGAGATTAAAATGTGTCCATCTAACTGTACAGGTCATCCAGTAGAGTTGACTGCTTTGATGAACGGGGGACTGTGTGACTTCTACTCCTTCGACTGTAGCCGTGTTCGAGTCTTTGGTCTTGGTTTCATAGACTCTTCAGATCTGAGCTGTTATGCCACCATGCTGATTGTGAGTCTAGGGGAAATTATGTCGATATTTATTCACAGCAATGATGTATTTAATGAAATATTTATATATTTACAAACCACTGTAGTATATCAATGGAAACTGGATTCCAGGAGAAACACAGAGGACTACAGCCACCTTTCTTAGTTCTAAAGCCCTGGACTGCTCCGTCCCATCTCTAAGCAGCCCAGCTGTCCAAACAGAAGACTTTATGATGAATGACAAGCCACATGCACGCTGGGAGATAAAGGTAAATAATGGAACTATTAATGATGAATTAGATTTAGATTGTACTTTGTTAAAGTGCTTGGTGGTGTCACAGTTTATTTACCTCACATGTACACAACAGTGGTAGTGGGTAACTAACATCTGTATACATAGCTGCTCTGAAGTATACTAATGGCCAATAGCCACCATAATCATACTGATACCTTCATATATACACCAGACAAGGTGAGTGAAGGGTTATAACACGATTATTATAACACAATGCACAAGCGCTGATCTGTGGGTATAACCAGACTAACTAGACTAGTCTGTAATACGTCTCTGTCCCAGGTGACTAATGATGGCTTCCACTTCAGTCAGGCCAAAGTTTTGACCATCTATGACGCTGTGTGCCAGGTCTGTGATGGACTGCACTCAGGACTCTGTAAGTTAAAGGTAAAGCTCCACTATATTAATAATGATATCATATTAAATTAATGTATATATTATATTATTATGAATTTATATGAATCATGTCACTAATTAAATATGACTGAATAATCATGGATATGTGGCTAAATGTACTGTATATGTGTGGATGTATCGTATGTATCACAATCGTATTGTAACAATAGTCATGTATCCTTTCAAAGTGTTTAATGATAATAGGTGTCATGTGTTGCAGGAGCAGACGTGCAGTATTGATGGGGTATGTTTTACAGAGGGGGATCCCAGTCCCAGCAGCCCCTGTCTTCTCTGTAATCCACAGCAGTCCACATTCACCTGGTCAGTCAACCAAGGTACGCTTCACTCTTCTTCTCATGTACAGCACAAACAGCACAAGTGCACAAGATGGGGTATTTGTATTATCATATAAAGGAAAGGACATTTTTTCAGCTTGGTATTTACTGTATTTAAGAATTTATCTCTGCTTTGTTATTCTCATTCAGTACCTCCTGGCTTGTGTACATATAGTACTTCCGGGTTTGTGTGAGACTAAAAAATGTAATTGTGATTTTTAATCAGTATTGCTATTGCAATTACATATGCTTAATTTCCGCGCTATATTGTTCCAACAGTACAGTAATACCAGTGAAACAAGGCTGCAACAAAATGAGAATAAAAGTATGTATGATGAAATGAATCTTGTCAGCTAAATGAATTTAAGGCTATTTGAAAAGCCTCATTCCCTATATTATTCAAATTAAGGTATTTTTTGAGGATAGGCTTGCTTTGTATGCCTAAAATAGTCAGTACAATTCCAAATCCATCTCCATATTATTATACTTCTGTTATTTTTATCTTTTTTTGAGCATATTTACAGTATATCTTAATCACACAGACAAAACAACTTACCCACTGCTCACACCACGCAAATGAATAAATAGGTTAGCGCTTCATTAAATTATGCATGTGGCAACATAACATTTTTCCCTTAGATCATCAATAGGAGGAGAGGAAGTTTAAACTTTGATAAACTGGGTACACGTCTTTCAAAATACACCATGACAGTACTTATCGATCATCTTATAACAAATTATAAATTAGAATTCTAAAATATTATTAAATATTATTTTTAGGATAGTACAATATAAATAGTAAATTTGATGAAGAATAAGTTAGTACTAAAAATATACTGTGTTGAAAATAAGTTTGACAATTACAAAATTATAAGAAATTTATTTTGTACTTTTTTGATCAAATTCTACATTATGTATGTTCTTGTTTAAGCAAATGTGATTTTTGTTTCAACTATTAATGAGATAAAGTCAAAGTGAGCTGTTAAAGAAAATTGTATTAGTGTGACTCTTTGCATAAGCCTGAAGTTTCTGTCACACACTGTCATTTAAAAAAAAAAATTAGGTTTAAATGTACACCTGTGTTTTTTATTATGTGAAAATGAAATCTAAAAAAATAAAATACATCATGGCAGTACTTGCAAAAGGCATTTGTTTTGTCAAAATGCCAAATGTCTGCCTTTAAAAACAAAAGTGCTGCTTTACTGCCACCTCATGGCAGGATGGTGTATTGATATTAAAAGACAAAAATATCTATTTTGAATTTTAAAAATGTATGTATTGATTTATGTATTGATTTTCAAGCACAGTCCTAGTATGTAATATTTTCTAGTCCTGTGTGGTATTATTTATTGTTGCTTGCTTTTTGCTTTTTTAATTGTTTTTATTAATTTACTGTTTTAATGATTTGTATGGCACTTTGGGCTCCAGGAATTGTTAGATGTAATAAGTGACGGTGATTATTTTCATTTAGGCTTAAAATATTTTACTAACATGTCAATATATTTTGACTCTTGCTCTTCAGTCAATGAAGCCCCAGTGTTCCATCAGCCTCAGGAGAAGCTGCAGACATTTGCAGGAGATAACTTTGTCTTCCAGTTTACTGCATCAGACCCTGAAGGTTCAGCTCTACTCTTCCAGCTCCACCAGGGGCCACTAGGGGCCACACTGTCTCCAGCCGGGCTCCTCATCTGGAAGGTCCCACTGGTTCATGAAGAAATCAGTCACTGGATTCACTTCACTCTGTCAGACGAGTGCAATGCTCAGAGCAGCTTTACTGTGGAGGTGAGTGCCATTATAGACTACACTAACACTAAAGTTACTTTAAAATTATTACTCAAGTAAAAGTAAAAGTACTCCAGATACTTACTCAAGTAAGAGTACAAAAGTACTGAGTAAATAAACTACTCAAGTAAAGAAAAGTATTTTGTAATTTTGTTATATTCAGACAGAAAATTAAAGGTACAAATAGCAAATTCCTGTATTTCAAATGAGTAAACTAAAAAAAGACAAAAACATAAGATAAAGCTGCACCTCGATAACACACAGAGGTGGTGAAAAAAATGAAGACTCCCTGCCAATAAGGTTCTTAAAAACAAAGTCATCTATCTTGTCATTAGTTGTTAAATTTACTCATAACTTATTAAAATCTAAAGCTTTTTATTTATGCTATATTTGATTCTGTTGTGTTCCTCTTGTAGATCAGCGTGTTGCTGTGTGGCTGTCAGAATGGAGGCGTGTGTGTGACGGACATGCAGTTCCCAGCGGGCAGGGGCCGCTACTTGTGTGTGTGCCCAGAGGGAAGACAGGGGGCGCTGTGTGCTGAACACATGGACCAGTGTGTGTCTGCCCCCTGCATCACAGGCACCTGCATTAACACCCACACAAGCTTCAGATGTGTGTGTCCACCAGGCCTCACAGGTGACTAGATTAACCTCGGAAAAAGATCTCATACTCTCATGCCAAGAATAAAAACATGGAGAGACTTTTGCCTTCTCTTATATACGGTGAACAAAGTTAGTCTGGAACCACTCCCATAGACGGCTACTTCCTCATACCATACCAATCACAGCCGTGGGCGGGCCTTGTTTGTCAGAACAAACAAGATGGCGGCCACAACAGACCGATTTTTTGCTACCGTGCTCTCTTCTGTTTTCAAAGACATTGATATGGGCCGCTGTTTAGCTCAGTTGGTAGAGCGTGTGTCCCATATTCAAAGCCATCAGATCTTGCCCCAGCGTCGTGAGTTCGAATCCTGCTCACAACCATTTGCCGGATGTCACTCCCCACTCTTCTGTCCTATCAAATAAAGCCTAAAAGGCCAAAAAAAATTCTTTAAAAAAAAAAGACGTAGATATGTCATTAAAACCACAGCAACTGACAGCCCTAAAAGCATTGTTGGCAGTGGCAAGCCTGCTTTTTGTTTAGTTTACGTCATGCCCGCCGTTTCTCTGATTGGTTAATTTTGCGCCTGTTAGTCCCCCCTCTACCATCTATAGGAGCGGTTCCAGACTAACTTCGTTGTATAGAAGAGAAAGCAAACAAACAAAAAAAACAACACCTAATTCACACACACACAGAAGAGGTCTTTGTAGTCTTCTTGGCTACACTGAATAGCATAAACTACATTACTCTGTTTATGGCTGGGGATGGGGTCCTTGGGATGTACCAGGCTCTGTTCAAGTGTATTGCCAGGTTTGAGGTGGACTGGAATGTTAAATTGATTGTAGATTCTTTTGAGTTTTTCTGATACACCGGCTATATAGGGAATGGTGATACTTTTTCCTTTTTGCTCTGACTCTTCTTTGTTCTGTTTGGGTGTTCTTCTGCGTTTTGTAAATGCCCACTTGGGATATCCACAGCCTATGAGGGCCTGGCGGACATGTTGTGTCTCTGGTTATGGTTATGGTTATGGTTAAGGCTAGGGCTATAGTTAAAGTTAGGGCAATGGTTCAAAATATGGTTAAGGTTATGGCTTCAGTGGTTTCTTTTCCCAGGGGAGCTTATGCAGCACCCATCTGTACTGCAGTCAGTGTGAATCAGATGTAAGACCTGCAGTTGTTGAGGTAGGCTGCACTCACCTGTTACTCTTGACAGGAATAAGCAGAATTAGATAAATGAAATATTGTGTTATTGAATATTAAATATACACATAAAACAGATATACTGTAACTGTATGATGCATATGCTAAAATCTTGGTAATAGAAGCTGTGACATTTAATATTTATTCTTGGACCAGAATAGGTAAAAATAACAATGGCTGTAGTGTTAAGAACAAATGAGAATCCCTTGCTGTACAAATAGCAAGTGCTGGTCCTGACGCATACAGAGGCCACACAGTGCACACCATTCACACAATGAAATTCAATTATGAAAAGAAATTGCTGAATCACTGCGATTTACTAAATGGAAATCAAATGAGATGCAAATAAGCATGGTACTATGCATTTGAGGCATTTTGTCACACAGCAACCGTATAATGTTGATAAGGAAAAGCGGGCTAAAATGACATCACTATAGACTGGAGACTATGAAAAAGCCCAATGTAATGCACATATTTCTGAATGTAAGAGAAAGAGAGGTAGAAAATAAATGCATTGTAATGTTTGGACTAAAATGCACACTGAAACACACATAGCTCATTATGAAGATGTGGTCAGGTTTTGACTAACCATTACACTTTGATCAAGATGTTGAAATAGTTTCCTTTAAAAAAAATGAAACCACCGAAGAGACTTGGATGGATCACTGTTTTTATATAACAAACACAAAAAAATAAAGAAGTTGCGTTGTACTCCTAAATGTACCATACGGTTATTGGGCTACGGAATACATTGTCTTTCCAATCCAATCATGGCACTATTTTAACCATAACACTTCATACCGTTCTGGTTCTCCCTGATCACTGGTGCTGCCAACGTGTCAGAATCTTGTAACATGGTAAAAAAGAGACACCAAATCTAAGCCGTGATGCCTCCAGCTTTGCTTCTATCAGACAAAGTGTTCCTTGGGATGGGATTTGCCTGTCTGGAGCGTCTGCCAGTGCTAGTGGTGCTGCCAATGTCTTATCTCCTTTTAGCACCAATCATGTGGATGTGCCTTTGCAGTGGTTTAGGCTTGAGATTTTAATGACAGCTGATTTGTTTAGATTTACCAATCTAACCAGAGCTTTTTATTCAGAGCCAATTCAGAAACAAAATATTAAGAAAAGTAAAAAACAGAATGCAAAAAGTGCACATTTTGACTTTTTAACAATAGACCCTAACCCCCAACTTCCACTGCATACGGCCTCGCTCCGCCACGGAACGAACTCCGCAGTAATTACGCACACTTTGTAGTCAATGAGAGCGTTTCCACGGCCTCCGCTTGTCCGCTCCGGGCGCTGAACTCCTCTCCGTCATCCGCCCAAAATACTCACCAAGTCTATTTTTACGCGATGCCGGAGCAAGTTTGCAGTCATTCTACGCAGATCACAGCAGGAAACAGAACAAGCACAACATCCGGAATTACAAAATTAAATACACTACACAGACTTTAGATAGCAAAAATGTTTTTAAATATTGTACATTAGGGCAGGTTTTTTTTTTCAAATTTTAAAACAGAGACGGTTACACATTAAAGGGTCTCAAATCTGTAAAAACATAGCATTGTGTTCTCATTGTACTGAAAAGTCAAGTTTATTGGCAGCAGCATGCCCCCAACAAAGTTGGGAGGCCATTATGCAATTAAATAGATGAATCCTGTTGTTAGTATTAAATAGTTAGTAAAGCTGCACTACCTGGTTTGTGTGAGACTGTAATAGAGGGTCTCGAAGGAGAGGACTTGAGGAAGGGGAGTGTATCATTCAATTTTATTTTTAGACATCACTTTTACAGTCACAAAATCAGGTAGAACAACTTTAGTGCTGGATAGTCATAATTTTCAGATCCTAAAGTGACACCTAATTCAAAACTATTCTACTGGAAAATAGTGCAAGGGTCAGGGACACTCGCATGAGTCACAGTTTGAACACAAAAACAAGTTAAATCTCAATCATGCATGCGAATTTCAATAGAAACGGGTTTGAATCAGGTTTTCAGTTAAAATGCTGATAAATATGAACAAAGGCCAAGTAGCACCTATTACACTTTAAAATACAGTTTTATTCATTTGACTTATTATTGTGTTTCTTATTGAGTCTCATTGGAATGTATCTGCAAGTGATATTTTGTTCATGACAGGTAGGCCCATATGTTTTGATCACTTTTGGCTTATTTACAAATTTACAAGGACCTTACTGAATTAGAATTGGTCCTCTTCTGAGTGTCTTGTAATTGAAAATGTCTTGGTTAAATAGACTTGACCTTTTTATACAAATTACAGGAATCTAACTGTATTGTTGTTCTGCTTATTCAGTGACGTATTCGATCTGTGGCAAAATATCTTCTTGAGTTAAACTTTTGGTGAAGGTCAAACTTAATTGGACCTTATAATAACAATGGTTGTAGATGGGTTACAATCAAGGATACAAACTGCCTTAAAGCTGCATGCCTGATTTATTTTTCCTTGTATTTTGGCAAAGATAATTATTTAGTTATTAGTACAGCCTAACAGAAGAAATTTGAGGGAAAATTATACCTCAAGGGCACCTGTGGACTGTATTATAAGAGTTTTTGTTTTAGAGTGAGGGAAGGAACTTTTTAACCAATCACATGCTTCCACAGGACAGGAGCACTCTGGTTGATACATCTTTTTTTAATCCAAAACTAGAACCTATCAGAAATAATGCGAGGAAGCAATTTGTTTTATTTAAATGTACAGCTTATTCACGGTTTTTCTTTTTTATTATTATTTTAAAGAATCAAAATCCAAGTCTAGACCTCTGCTTTGTTATTCTCATACCTCCTGGCTTGTGTACTTCCTGGTTTATGTGAGACTGTGATAGAGGGTTGTGAAGGAGAGTTGTTGAAAAAGGGAAGTTTATCATTCAAACTTTTCTTTAGACACATCACTTTTACAGTCACACATCCAGGTAGTGCAGCTTTAATGAAAAACAGTTTTATCACTCCTCCTATGTGTTAGTAATATC